>PDHQ01000488.1:0-19540 GCA_003339415.1 Ophiocordyceps camponoti-saundersi (nom. inval.)
TAATAATAATAATAATAATAATAATAATAATAATAATAATAATAATAATAATAATAATAATAATAATAATAATAATAATAATAATAATAATAATAATAATAATAATAATAATAATAATAATAATAATAGCTATTATAGTAATAATATAAGCGGCGCTAGCAGCGATAATAGTAAAGGTCTCTTATTACCCCCCCCCTCTCGTAACGCCTTAGCCGAATAAGCGTAGCTTTATTACCCCCCCTAGCTAGTCCTCGGCTAGCTGCCTCGCCGCTAATATGCCGGAGACCCCCTCTTAGCGTAAAGTTATTAAAGGGAATTAAACTTATTTAATTCTTTATAACTCTTACGTTAAGAGGATAGCAAGCTAGAAAGCTCTAATTTAAGCTTACTAAAAATAAGCTTTAAATTAAGCTAAAGTATATTATAATTATACTAAAATAAGCGTAAAGTACCGGCTAGTAAGTTTATACTCCTTATTTATTTTTATTATATAAAGGTTAATAATATATATATAAGTAGCCCCCGCTACTATTAATACGGCTAAGGCGTTAGCCGCGTTTATTAATAATTACTAGCTTTTAATAAAAGGTATATAAGATAAGGTAAGCTTTTATTATATCTTAATATTATATATAATAGCTAATATTTTATAATACTTATAACTTAGCTATAAGGCTAATTAGTTATATTAATAATATAGGTAAGAGGCTTAAAAGTAAGATAAGCGTAGTAGCGGCTATTTTTTTAATATATATTTTACTTTTTATATATTTTATTTATTATTTAAGTAAATATAATAATATAACTTACTTTTATAAACTTAAATATATTAATATATATAGCTTAAAGTTTATATAAGCTATCTATAAGCTTTATATAAGTTACGTAATAAGGTTATATATATTTTATAATATAATATTAATTATTATACCTTATTATAATAGTTATTTTATTATAATATATACTTTTTAATATAAATAGCTCAGTTATCTATATTAATAAGCTTTTATAATATATTATTTAAGTTACTTTTAGTTATTATATCTACTAAGTTATTTTTACTTATAATTTATTAGATATTAGAAATTTTATAGCGCTTATATAATTATCTTAAAAATATTATATTAATTATAAGTCTCTTCTTTTCCGTTATACCTAATTTAATAAAATATTTATATAATAAAAATAAGTTAGTATAGATTATAAGATAAACCTCTAATAGTTTAAGTTAGTTTAGAACTATTTTTATAATAATAGCGATCGATATATTAATATTAAACTTACTTATTATACTATATTATATATACCTCGGAAGTAAGCACGCTTCGAGTTACCCTCTTATATTTTATTAAGCTTTAATAGATAATATTAGCCTTAATATTAAATTATAATATAGTTTATATCTCGTTACCTATATATATTAGAAAGCTAATTTAAGATAAAAGGTTATAGTTATTTATAAATAACTTATTAGTAAAAATAAAAATTTTTATAAACTTAAGCGATAATAAGATATATCTAAGACCTCTCTTTTAATTATCTATTTACTACTTAAGCTACTTATTTAACTTATTATAGTCCTTTTTCTTTAAGTATTACTTTTAAGCTATTATAGCTAAGTTGTATATCGCCTTAAGTTAATAAATATATATAATATATACCTTTTAAGTATATTACTTATAATATTATTATAGTATATTCGTTACTTTATAATTAATAATATTAATTTTACTTACTTAACTTTTTTAATATAATATAATTTCTTCCTTATTAATAAAGACTTATCCTTTATTAAAGTCTATCTTATCGCCCTTAGTAAGTATTATCTTAAGCTTAAATTTAAACCTTATAGCGCCGAATATATTTTCCTCCTTTATTATAAGTTTATTAATACCTAATATAAATATATTATTTATTTATAAGCTAATAAAACCGAATAATAAGAGGTTTTTAGCTAAAACTAAGAGATAAGCGTTATAAGTTAAGGAAGCTATATTTAGCTTCTCTAAATAGTAATTTTAATATATATAAAATTAGTAAATACTTACTTTAATAATTTTATAAAGAGGACGTATTACTTTAGTAATAATATACTTTAGGTATTATTTCTTAAGTTTATTAGGTAGCTTTATAAGGATTATATATAATAATAGGGTAATAAATTATAAGTATACTTAGGTAATATCTTATATCGCTAAAGTTATACCTTACTTAAGGAAGGTTAGTGCTAATATTAAGATAAGTTATTAGCTAACTTTTTAGATTATCGGGGACTAAGTTAAGATAGACTTTTTTTTAATTACTATACTTTATAATAATAAAACGCGATTTCTTATAAGGATATATTATCTTTCCTTTTATCTCCTATATTATATATACGCGGAAAATATAGTATTTATTATACTTCTTAATATCGAATTTTTTAAATATAAAAACCCCCTTTCTAATAAGTTTATCTATCTCCTTCTAGTTAAATATTTTAAATAGTTCGCTTAATATTATAATCTTATTAGCTATATAAAGTTAGATTGCTAGCTTATAGTTATTAGACTTTTTTCGTATTAAGTAAGAGGTTTTATATAACTTATATAATAGTAATAAAATCTTAAATTTAACTCTTTTTATATCTCCTTAATATAACTTTAGTTATTATTTATATTAGTTATTATACTTATTATAGCTAATAATATAGTTATCGCTAAGTTATTATCGCTATAATAAAAAACTTATATAAGCTTTATATTAGCTTTACGTAGAAATATTATATTATATTCTTTATTACTCTAATCTTTTAAAGTAGTAATATATTTATAATAGTAATTTATTATATCTAAGTCTTTATAATATAATTTAATATATATAAATTAGAACTTCTAAGACTCTTATATTATATTAATTATTACGTTATATTTATCGATATTAGCTAAAGTAAATAAGCCTTTTTAGCTATCTTTTTCTCTTTATACCTTAACTTTACTTTAAAAGGGAAGGTCGAGTAAGAGCGTTATATTTAGTTTATTATAAGTATAGAAAGCTAAGGATAATTATCGCTTAGTAATATATACCTTTAAATCCTTTATAGCTTTCTTTATAATATTAGCCCTTTATACTATTATTTAAGATAAAGGCGAGTTTTAGTTAATTCTAAGGTATACTCCGAATACGAGAAAAGTTAGTACGAGGCTATCTAGTCTTATAATATTATTTATAGCTTTAATAGCTATTTATAAGATCGATTCTTTTAAGGTTAAGGTTCTTAACTTATTATAAGAAATATTAAATATATATTAGAGGGGGGAATAAGATTACTTAACTTTCCTAATTAACTAATATACTTTTACTAAAACTTAGATATATAATATACCTATAAACTAAATATCTAAGCGGAACTTTTATAATAAAAAATTAGTTCTAGCGTTATAGCGGATAATATTAGGTAATTTAAAGTAAATATTAATTTAATACGATTTAAGCATTTCCTAAATATACTTTATAAAGAGTAATAAGAGGAATCTAGCGCTTTAGAACGCTATTATAATATTAATTATATAAAGTATAAGTCTCGAAAGAAGGTAGGAAACGTTAACGATAACCTTATAGTTAAAGTTTTAATTATCTTAAAGTTTAAACTTAAAACGCTAAGGTATAAAGCTATAAACTTATTAATAATAGTAAAACTTAATAATAGCTTTAATCTTTTTAAAAGGTATATTATTACTAGCTTGCTATAATAGTTAATATAACCTTAGTATTATAAGGTATCTAAAATAATAATAAATAGTTTAGAGTTATATTTTAGTAATATATATAATTCTTGTTTTTTTAGGGCAAATATAAAACTAAAAATACCCTTATTTATAAATTATTAAAACTATAATACCTTTTCTTATAATCTTATCTTTTATATTTTAAAAGTAAATACTAAGTTTATCTATATTTTTTAAATATAAAAGGAAAGGTATAAGTATATTAATAATATAAAAAGTAATATTACTAATTAGTATCTTTATTATAATTAATTTTATAAAAGTTTAAGGTAAGCTTAGTTTAAATTAAATTATTATTTTACTTACTTTTAAAGTATTTATTATAATAGTTAGATTAAACCTTTTTAAAGCTTAGTAATAACTTATCCTAGCCGTTAATACGTTTACTACTCTTATATTAATAAAGATTCCTTAATATTATATATTTAAATACTTATTATTTAGGAAAAACTAAGAGGAGAAGTATTTACTATCTTATTCCTATAAAAAGTTATTACTAATTATTAAGTAAAAGAACGTAGATTAGTAGAGGGCTTATCTTATAAGCTTATCTTTATCTTTCTTAAGTTCCGACTTATTTAAAGTATTCTTATTATCGCTTTTTTCTTCGCTTTTAAAATCGGCTAAGAAAGTAGAAAATTTCTTTTTTAGAAAGCCTTTAAATTACTAAGTACGCTTAAACTATTCCTTAGCTACTTTCCTTTCTTATTCTATATAATATATTAACTAATACCTTTCTTTATTATATATAAAATATTTCTTTTTTTATATATTAAACTTAGTTTATTTTTACGTAAGTTTAATACTAAGTTTTTATAAGCTTTTAGTCTTAGTATTAAAGTATATCTTATTAAGGTAATATATTACTTTATTAACGATATCTTCTATAGTAAACTAATATAATAATATATAAGTAAGGTATATCTTAAGTAAGGACTATAGTTCTGCTTAGAGCGTTTTCACTTCGGTTATAAGCTTAAAAAAAGTATAGTTTAGCTTTAATATACTTCGATACGCGTTTATTATTATAATATAAAGAGGAAAATTACCCTTATATTAAAAACTAAGTGCTTTTTAGTAAAAGCGTAATTTCTTAAAAAGCTTTTATAGTACCTTATATAAAGTTAACTTTAAATTATCTTATTATATTATATAGAAAATAGTTATAGTCTAATTAGTATAATAATAATTATAATTTATTTTAATATTAAAATACTTTTTTAGTTAAAGGTATATATTAGTAAATATATTATCTTAATTAATATATTATATATAGTAAGTTTATATTTATCTAATTAGGATCTATAATAATAAAGTATAAAATAAGCTTAGGTATACTTAAAAACTATAATATATATTAAGTATAAGTTAAACCTTATTATTAAGTAAGTTATATAATTCGCTAGTATAATTTTAGCTTTAATTTTATATTTTAGCAAACTTTAATATTATTTCTTTATCCTTAACTTAGTTTTAATATATTACTAGTAGTAATTTTATATAAACTTTAATTAAGAATAATAAAAGTTTATTATATATATTATTTATAGCTTATATTATAGTTATTATTAGCTACGCTATATTATTATAATAGCTTATATTAATCTTATATAAGCTTTATATAATTAGTATAATAGCTTTACTTTAGCTTAGAAACGGATTATTTTAAAAATATTATATAACCTTATTCGGAACTTTAAAGTAATAAGTTATAGAATTCCCTATTATTAAGTATCTTATTAGTAATAATATATTTACTACCGTATTTATTCTTATAAATTCCTCTAATAATAGTAATTATTATATAATAGTAGCTTAAGTATATAAGGCGGTATTATTATTATTATCCTCTAATCTTAGTGCGAAATATCAGGTAAGGCGTCTTAGCGAGGTAATATATCGCGAAGGGGATCCTTATTCGGGCGATTTTTAAAGAGGTTAGGAACCTTACTCTAATAGTTCTTAAAATTTAGGGAGTTCCTAGGTCCCCCTATTATTAAGATATAGCTATTCTTACTCTTTTTATTCCTAGTAAGGCTAACTTTTATAATTAAATAGTCTTATAAGTAATAAGAGATTTTATATAGCTAGCTAAAATACTTCGGGTATTATAATACTTATTTTAAAAGTTATAATATTATATACTTATACTAGCTATATAACAAGGTTATTTATCGCTTATAACATAATAAATTAAGGTCTATAAAGACTATTTTTTAGTCTTATATATATCTTATAGCGATATAATATATTATAGAGTAGTCGCTTAAGGTTCTTATTTACTATATCTTACTTTACTATATCTTAATTTTAGAAATAATTTTAGAAAGTATTAAGAAAAATTAAACCTTAGTTAATAATATTCTATTTTATATCCGAAATAAACTTTACGATATAAGTATTTAAAAGCTAAGGTATCGCTATTTTTTTCTAAATATTATTTTTCTATAAATTTATATCGATAAGCTACTATAATAGCTTTAAGATTATTATATAGCTAAGAGCTTACTATTTTTATTCTTTATATACTTTTTAGTTTTCCTATATAAAGCTTATACTTTAGGGGGTACCTATCTTTACTATATTTTCTAAAACGCGTTATTAACGCTCCTTAGAATATTAAAAATAATAGTTTAAGGATTAATAAAGGTTTAAGGTTACTATCCGTAACTATATTTCTTCCTTAGTATAATTATAAGTTCCGATAAGCTTTATCTCCTTTATTTAAATTATTTTTTCTAACCTTACTATTTATAATATTACTTAACGCTACTAACTAGTATTAGTTAGGCTCTTTATATATATAAAAATTATAAAAAATAAAAGTAAGTTTTAAATTATTTATATATTTTTTATTTAGTAATAATAAGGGTATTTATATAAGGTATAGAAGGTGCTTATATAAGTAAAACTAACTAAATAAATAATAAATAATTATATTTAGCTTCTCGCTTATATTAATAATACTAGTTAAGATATTACTAAAAGCTATTTTAATACGCTTAAGAGTATTATATATTAACTTAAGAACTCTTATTACTTTATTCGAATTAGTAAAGATAAAGGTAGCTTTAGTTAAAGCCCGCCTAATATTATATATATTTTTATAAGTTAAGGACTAATTTTTATTTTAAATAATATACTTAACTTTTATTAGAAGCGCTTTAATACCGCCTTAGTTCTCTTATATTTTATATCTTTTACGTTATATATAATAGAATTTAGCAGCGTTTATTATTAATAATTTATATATTTTTAGCTAATTAGCTTATTATTTTTAGCCGCGATTTAAAAAGTACTTACCGCTATATAACTTATATTTAATTTTATATAAATAATATTCGCTTAAAATCTAAAATCTATTATATTATTAGCTTTTATATTTTTATTAAGTTTTTAATAAAAAGTTTACTTATTTCGCTATACTTAATAGCTAAAATATTTTTAGCGTAAGCGCTCTTATATAATATAGCTTATATATATATTATAAAAGATTAAGTTTTCCTCTCTAATCTTTACTTTTATAATTATATTAATATTAGTTAAGAGTTAAACTAATAGTTAGCTATAAGGCGCTATTTACTTATATAATAAAAGTAATATTTATAATTATATATATTCCTATAAGGGGAAAAAAAGAAAAAAGGCCGCGTGCTACTTAGCTTTTATTTATTTATATTTTAATAATAAGGTATATACCGCCCCGCCCGCTTACTAATTTATAGCCCGTTTAGCTAATTTAATATATACTTATATATAACTTATTATAAAAGTTTTATACTTTTTAATATTTATAAGAAGCTAACTTTTTTAATAAAAAATAACTTAAGAGGTTTTAAAATATATATAATATATATATTTAAAGTTATAATTTATATATAGCCCGCGCTTATCTTACGCGCGGCGCTAACTAATTATATATACTTATATATACCCCGCGCCTATTATACGCGCGGACTTAACTAAGCACCCTTTATATAACTTAGCTATTTAAGCGTAGCTTAAATCTTTTATATACCTTGCCGCCTTAAGAAAAAAGTATTTCTAGCCGCGGTATATATATATATAAGGTATAAGTTTTATTATTATTATAGTACTTTAAGGGCTATAAAAATAGCTGCTAGAACCTCGGCAGTAAGTTAAGTAGGAAAAACCCTCCTAAAAGAGGTAAAACCCCCCGCTATATAATAGGACCGCGTCTAGCTTAGGGCCGGGCTAGGCGCTCTGCGTATATAAAGAAAGTAACTATCGGTTACGGTAATACTATATAATATAAGGAAAGATAAGGAAAGATAGATAAGATAAGGAAAAGATAATAATAGCGGCGGTATATACTACTTATATATACCGGTATATACCTCCCTAGCCTCTAGGTATATACTACTCGACCCTTAGGTATATAGCTATATACCTTTTTTACGTATAGTATATACTTAGGTATATACCCCTTTTTTAAGCTTTCCTAATCGGGAAGCTTTCCTAATTAAGAAATCGGTTTTTATAAATTAGTAATTTAAGGCCTAAAGGTATATAAAAGAGGGGGGGGTTACTCCTACTAATATAAGCAGGCCGTTATTATCTCGTTATTTCTTTAGTAATTTTAACTATATAAGTAATTTTTAGCGCACGTAACTAGTCCGTAGCTAACTTATGCCGGAGTAGAATACCTGCTAAACCCGACTTTCCTCGAGCGGTATCTTACGCGGGGTATATTAGTGCGCTTATTAGCTCTAGGGACCTTTATTAGGTATAAAGAAGTAAGTACTCGGCCCCGGCGTGCGTTCGTATCTGCTAATAACCGGGGCAGACTATCTAAGCGCGGCCTGCGTTAAATACGCGAATAGTATAAGGTATAAGTTAAAATACCCCTTATATAGAAAATTTTTCTTCCTTTTTTTTTCTTTTTTTTAAGCTAATTATATTATTTTTTCTTACTAAGTAAATTTTTTTTAAGCTTTATATTTTATTATTCCGCTATTATATTCTTATAGTTTTTTTTTTTATTATTATTATTTTCTAAGCTTTTTATATTTATTAAGTTATTATCTCGCTACTTTAATATATTATTTAGTTAGCTATAGTTACTATTTTATATAATAAGCAAATATATTATAAAAGGAGATATAAATAATAAAAATATTACTATATTATAAAAAGTAAAATATTTATATATTTTTTATATTTAAAACTTTTATAATAGCTATAATATTAACTATTAATATAGTTATATTAACTTTTATATATCTTATAAACTCCGCGCTTATAATAATATAAATATAGACTTTTTATTCTTATATTATAAGTAAACTTTACTTTCTTTATTACCTTATAATAATAGCTAGGCGTGCTTAAAGTAACTTTAAAAGGGAGGGCGATATTATATAAGTTAATTATAACCGCGAAAATTTTTTACCTAAAATATAGCTTTACTTTAAATTATAATAATCTTAAACTTAAAAGTTTATTATATTTATTACCTTATTAAAAGCTAAGGTAAATATTAGTAAGATTATTTTAGAAAACGCTTTTATTTTTATATAAGTAATTATTAAATAAGTAACGGAGTCTAAAAAGGTCTAATAAAGTGCCCCCTTTACTCTAACTTTATTAGTTAATAATATCTCCTAAGCTATTATAGCCGCAGTTTCCTCTTTTTTCTATAATTTTAAGGGGAGTAAAACTCCTCTAATATAAGCTATAATTATAGCTAAAGTGCTAAAAAAACTATTAAAAAGTAAGTTTTTAAGTAATATAAGTAATAGCTTATAATTTATTTTAATTTTATAGCTACTTTACTTTAAGTTTAAAGCCTTAAGGTAATTATAATAAATATTAATTATAGATTTTATAAGTAAAGCTAAGCTTTTATAATAAGGAAACTATTTAGCGGTAATATTATAATAATATTCTAAAATATTATTTATAAGCTTTAGTTTAATTTAAAATAGCTTTATATTATTTTTAGAGAAAAGGCACGCTTAACTAATAAAGGTTATATTTTTATTATAAAAAAGGTATTAGCGCGGGCCTTATAATAAAATAATAAGGAAGCCTTTTATAAAAAGATTAAGTTATATAATAAAATCTTAATAATATAATTATATATAAAAAAATATTATTCTAAAATTTAGTAAAGCTTCTTAATAATTATTATTAATAATATAGCGAATATTAATTAAATTTATAATAAAAATATAATAATATAAGCGGAGATTTTTAATATTAAATTATACGCGCTAAAAGTTTAACTTTAATAATATTTTAAATATTATTAACTTAGATATATTACTAAATATTATATAATAAAGCTATAATATAGTAAATATTTTATTATTTTATATATAAAAAATAAATCCGCTTATTTTATAGCTTATAAGAAAAGATTATATTATTATTTTTTTTATTAAAAATTTTACCTTAAGTAAAGTTAACTTAACTTTAAAATAAAAGCGGTATAGGACTAGGCGAAGAACGCGTATATTACTTAACCTTAAAAGTTTATAGATTAGAATTTTATATATATTACCCCTCCTCCTCCTTTTTTAGCGCTAACTAAAAACTAATAATAGCTAGGGCGGAAATACTAAAAAGCGAATATAATAATACCTTCTCCTCTAACTCTAACTTTATACTTATTTATAGCTTTACTACGATAATCTAGCTATTTTTTAAAATTAGCTATTATAAGGTTTATTATAAGATAATAAAACTTTTATATATTCCTAAACTATATTAATAAAGCTTTAATAGATTAAATTATTAAAGCTATTTTAATTAAATATAAGGATTTAGTTTATAGCGATAATAATAGCTAGGAGGATAAGTAAACTATATAAACTTTATATTAAACTTAATTTACGCGTATTTTTATTACTATAAAGTCCGCTTTAAGGGAAATATAAGCTTTTAAATTATTAGTTAATACCTAATTTATTAAATATATAAAATACTAGGTATAGGTAAGGTTTAACTTAAAGCTAAGGTAACGCTTAAGAGGAGGGTTTTACTTTAGGTTCTCTAGTTTTTCCCCCTTTTAAAATATATATAAGATAGTTCTAAGCTATATAAAGTATATTAGTATATAATTTATTATTATTATTTAATATAATTATAAAGTAGCTTATAAAGTATATAAATAATAGTAAAAATAGTACTTTTAAGAAAAATACCTTTTTATTATAAATATATATTTATAATAAGCTATTTATAACTTATAAATAATAATTAAGAAAAAATAATATTACGGATCGTACCCGTAATTACCTAATCTTACCCGTAGCCCTTAATCTAAGCTTCTAAAGATAGAGAGAGATAAGGGGTAATAAGAAGGTAAGGGGCTTTACTTACTTTAACCGGGCAGTAGGTAGCCGGAATAGGAAATTCACAAAGCATAAATAAGTAAGAACTTCCTAAATAGAAATATCTTATAAGGCAGGGGAAGGTAATAGAGAGTAGGCTTTTATAGTATTAATTGTTTAGATTAAAAGCTTAGAGAAGAAGGAAAGGAAAGACCCTTCGAGGGAAGGAAGCCTTCCTTTTATAGTTTTCCTTCTCTAAGAAACTATCTAATTATATAAGCTAGCTAGAAAGTTATAGAATACCGTAAAAGCTTTATATTATAAATATACTAGCGAATAGAATAGCTTTATTTTATTCTATTTGCTTCTATTATATTCTTTTGCTTTAAAATTAAATTCCTACTTTAAAATTAACCCTTAATTTTAAATCTACTATATCCCTTAGCGAATAGAATAGCTTTATTCTATTCTATTATATTCTATTAGCTTCTAGGCTAATAATGAATTATAATAGATAATTCTTTATTTATAATAGCTAATATTTCTTTCTATTTTTAACTGTTTCTAACTATTCTTCTTATCCTAGGAATTTTATTCGTTATTCTTATCTTTATTATCTTATCTTATTATCCGGTATTTAACCTTCCGAGGTTTAGCCGTAATTTAAATACTAAATACTAGTATTTTTACTTTATTATATAAAATATATTATTAAGCTATTTATATAATAAATACTGCTTATATAATAAGAATAGTACTTTTAACTAGTATTTATATCTTAGATTATTACACGTTCCCCTTTCTATAGTTAATAACCTTATAAACTTTACTATAGAAGAATAATATAGGGTATAAATAATAGTTAGTTAGTTAATTAGTTATTTTTATTCTTATAAGAAAAGAAAGAGTATTTCGAAAAAACTTAATAAGGTAAAAATAATTAATTAAATTTTATATAGGGTTCCTATTATTATATTATTCGTAACGTTCCCCTTTCTAAGGTTTTTAATCTTAAAAACTTCTTATTAAAGGTATTTTTCTTTATTTTTATTAAATTTTTTAATAAGTTTAAGTGCCTTAGTTAGGTGCTTAGCAGGTTCCTAGGTATTTTCTTTAGAAGGGTATCCCTTCTATTTTATTAGATAATATACTATACCTTCTTCTATCTTTTTATCTATAATAGCTTCAGGTTTATATTCTTCTTCTAATACCGTAATTTCGATATTTTCTTCTAATTTAGCATCTTTAGGTGCTTTTTCTAGTAAGGAAATATAAAATACTAGATAAATAAACATTCCTTTAGGAAGTTTAAGCTTATAATTAAGGTTATTTAGCTTTTCTTCTATAAGGAAAGGTCCTAATTTTTTAAATTCTAAGGACTAATTAGGCTATTTAGTTTCTATATTTTTCTTTAATAAATAAACCTTATCGTTTTTATTAAATAAGGGTTCTTTTTCGCGTTTCTTATTATAATAATAACTAATTCTTTTAGCTATAAAATCTAATTCTAATTTAATATAAGAATATAGAGATCTAAGCTGTTCGGTATTTAGAATAGCTTTTTCGTTATTAGTTTTATCTAATAGGCCTAGTTTATAGGCTTCCGGGTTAAATCCGTAATTCGCTATAGCGGGCGTTATTTTAATAGATTCTAATTCGGCGGTATTATAAGCTAACTAAGCTATAGGTAAGTTTATTACCTAGTTATCTTATTCGTAATTAATATAGGCTCTAAGGTATTATTTTAAAGTCTAATTTAGGCGTTCCGTAGCCCCGTTAGTTTCTAGGTAGAAAGCAGTACTTAATTTATATTTAGTTCCTAGTCTAGATATAAGGCTAGTCTAGAATTTAGAATTAAACTTAGGGTCTCTATCGCTTATAATAACTTTAAGTAAGCCTCTATCTACTACTATTATTCTTAAGAATAAATAACTTAATTTTTTAGCAGATAAAGCCTTTATCGTAGGTATAAAATAGCCGTATTTAGTTAATCTATCGGTTATAACTAAAATAGAATTATATTCCGTATTAGTTATAGGGTCTACTAATAAGGGTAATTTAATTATAAAATCTATAGCTATATTTTCCTAAGGTTATTCGGTAACTGTTATAGGTTATAAAAATCCGTAAGGCTTATACCTTAAAGCTTTAGATTTATTGCAAATATTATAGTTTTTAATAACTTTAATAATAGCTTTTTTAAGGTTTTTTATATTATAATAGGCTTTAATTTTATTATAAGTTTTTTATATTCCTTAATAGCTATAAATAGGTAATTCGTGGAATTCTTTAACTATAGTTTCTATTATATTAAAAGGTATAAATAGCTTTTCTTTTAAATAAGCTAAGTTATCTATCTACTTAATATTTTTATAATCCTTAAAATTAGTATCTTTATAGGCTTCTTTTATTTGTTTTAATATAGAATTATCGGCTTCTACCTTAAATATAGCGTTTAAGGTATTTTGTTCTAAATTTCCTTCGTTATTTATTTTAAGGAAATTAGTCGTTATAGGTATTATACTAGTATCTAAATTAAGTCTTCTACTAATAATATTAGCTCTTTTATTCTCACTTCCTTTTTTATATATTATTTCGTAATTATAATCTGTGAGGAATTTAGCTTACCTAATTTATTAGCTATTTAAGGTTTAACTCGTATTAAAATAGCTTATATTTTTATAATCGGTATAAATCTTTAATTTAAATTCGTTTCCTAATATATAGTGCTTAAATTCTTTAATTACTTTAATAATAGCTAAAAATTCTTTATTATAGATAGGATAGTTAATTTCCGAATCTACTAGCTTTTTAGAATAGAAAGCTATAAGGTGTAATATAGTATTATTTTCCTAGCTTAATTAGGCTCCTATAGCGTAATTAGAAGCGTCGGTTTCTAAGATTAAAAGCTGTTTCGAATTATAAGCTATTAATATAGGTGCTAAGATTAGCTTTTCTTTAAGGGAATTAAAAGCTATATTAGCTTCTTCGGTCTATTTAAAAGGTTCTTTTTTAGCTAATTTTATTACTATTAATATAGGAATAATTATATTAGAAAAGTCTTTAATAAACCTTCTATAATAATTATAGTAACCTATAAATTACTATATATTTTTAATCGATTTAGGTATAGGCTAGTCCTTTAAAGGTTCTAATTTGCTAGGGTCTATTTTAATATTATAAGGGGTTATAATAGTGCCTAGAAATTTAACTTTTTTAGAAAAGAATTCGCATTTCTTAGGATTAATATATAATTCGGCTTCCCGTAAAGCTTCTAATACCTTTTTTAAGTGAATTTTATATTCTTCTAAGGTATCTAAAAATATAATAATATCGTCTAAATAAGCCGTAGTAAATATATCTAAATAATCTCTTAGAATATAATTTATACGTTTTTAAAAGGTAGCAGGGCTATTATATAGTCCTAAGGGTAATACTAAATATTCGTAACTTCCGTATCTAATTCCGAAAGCTATTTTATATTCGTCTCCCTCTACTATTCGTATTTAGTAATAAGCTAATTTTAAATCTAACTTAGTAAAATACTATTTCTAGCTTAATCTATCTTTTAGTTCTATAATTAAAGGTATCGGCGTTCTATTTTTAATAGTATCGTTATTTAATTTTTAATAGTCGATTACGAGTTTTAATTTATCTTTTTCTTTACCCGATTTATTAGCAAATATAATAGGAGCTTTATAAGGGCTTTTAGAAGGTCTTATATATCCCTTTTTAATTTATTCTTCTAGATATTCCTTTAATACTTATAGTTATTTTTTATTACTATTATAAATTCGTGTAAATCGAGGTTCCGAATTAGGCTTTAATTTAATTTCGTAATCTTATAGGCTTCTTTTAGGTAAAGTATTATCCGGGGGTTCTTTAAATATATCTAAGAATTCTTCTAGAATTTCTATAGGTATTAATTTATAGCGTTCTAATTTTTCTTTAGAATAAGAAGCTATTTCTTCCTTATAATCTATATTAGAAATAGCAGCTAACATAGTAGTAGTATAAGGCGTTTTATTATAAATTTTATTACTTCTTGCTTTATTATAAGGTTCTTGCTTATAATAATTATATTTGTTTCTTATAGTAAATTTCTAATTATTATTATTAAAGAAGTTTTTCCTTTCTTTAATTTTTTTAATCGAACTATTCTCGTTATTCGGGCTTCTCGCCTTTTTAAAATTTCTCGAGCTAAATCCTTTATAAAGATTTCCTAGGGCGTTATTAAACCTAGTATTTTCTTTTCTATTCGTATAATTATAATAAGGTCGACTTTTATTATAATTATTTATATTCGATCGTTTATTCTTATAGTAATCGTTTTTTATAGATTTAGATTACTTATTTTTTACGCTCGACTTACTTCTATTAGTATTTCTAGAAATCTTATAATAAGGCTTCTTACCGTTATTATAATTATACCTTCTCGGTTTATTTTTCCTTCTAGAAACCGTTCGATTATTTTTACTAGTATTACTATTAGAAGCACTAGATATTAAATAATCGTCTATAAATTTAACTTAGCCGGTTTTCTAATTAATTTGCGGATTATATTTATAAAGAAAAGGATAACCTAATATTATATCGTATTCTGCTATTTTAAAAATATCGAAGGTATCGGTAAAGGTATAAGGTCCTATTTTAAACTCGAAGTGATTAGTTTCGTATAAAATTATTCCCTTATTAAACTGAAAATTAAATCCTTCGGCGTTTTTTACTATACTAGGCGTTTTCTTTTTTATATAGCTTAAATTTAGACGTTTTATAGCTATAGGTGAAATATAATTACTAGCGGCTCCGCTATCTATAAAGGTTATTACTTCTTTTCCTTTATATCTTAAAGTAAAGGTTAGTTTAGAAATAGGGATTTTAGTACTATCGGTTTTAATAGTAATAGTATTAATACTTTGCAATTTAGGATAGTTATAATAACGCCTTTCCGTTCCTAAACCCTTACTAAAATCCTTATTCTTATTAGTTATACCCCTATTTACCCTTCTTAAATAGAGGCTTTCCCTTTTCCCTTAAGGTTTTCTTTAAATTCCTTAGGTTCCGTTAGAAAATCCCACCTTCCGGGACTATTTTCCTCGGTAAGGGATCCGCTTCCTATAGGCCCTTTCGTTAATAATTCTTTTATAGAGGTAAGCATAGCCTAAATCGTATCTAATTCGATACTAAGAATTCGGGGTCGAAAATCGTAGTTATTTCCCTTATTTTCTTTAAGAATCCTATAATTAGTTTCCCTATCGAGAAGGAATTCTATTTCTTTAATAAAGAATCTTTCGTTAATAAAGCCGGCTTCTTTATAAAAGGTTAGTAAGGACGGGTAATAATTAACGTTCTATTTTTCCTATAAATAAAAATCGCAGTCCTTATCGTAGTAAAATTGCTAGCTAAGATTATAATACGCTTGCTTATACTTATCGAAGAATTCTTCTAAGTACCTTAAGTGCTAAAATAATTCGTTATAAGGAAAGCAGTCGTTATTTTTCTAATCTTCGAATTCCTTTAGAATTAGTTCCTTTATTTTAATAAAATATTATATTTTTTCGTCTTTTTCTTTACTATCGGTTTCGATAGTATAAAGATATTCTATTATAAGAAGGGGTAATTCTTCTTTTTCCTTCTTAATTTTATCTTCCGGAATAAGGCTATCCTCTCTTTCTAGGATAGGTTTATAGTCTTCTCTTATTCCGTTAAAATCGTTAATATAGTCGTTAAGACTAAGGGTCGAAATAGAGTTTTCCGAAAGGCTATACTAGCTAGGTAAGTTAGAATAATAAGGAATTCCTTAAATTCCTTCTTTTCTATCTTTAAACTGTTCTTCCGTAACTTACTTATAAGTTTTAAAAGGGTTATTTTTACTCGGCGGGTAAAACTCTCCTCCGGAATCGAATTCCGTACTAGCTTCTAAAGGGCTTATAAGCTTTAGAGGCTTTTTCGTATTCCTAACTATATTCTAGCCGTCTAGGAATAGCGTATCGGCTATAAGTTCCGGGTTATATTGCCGCCTTAGTTCTTCTCGGAATTCGTATTCCTCTTAGTTTAAGTTATCTTCTTTCGTCGGCAGTTTAAATTTCGTACTACGAATAGCACTCCGTTCCTTCCTATTTAGGCCTAGCGTGTTGCGATTAGTAGCTAGGTAGGAAGAAATAACATTAATCGTCTTACTATTCGTAGAAGAGGTTTTTCCTATTCCTTTTCCTTTTCCTTATCCTTATTTTTTAAAGTAGTTTTTTATAATATAGCCTTCTTTATTATAAAAGAAGCAGATAATAGGCTTTAAGGATACTATATCTAGATTTATAGGGTCTCCTCGATTAGCGTAATTTTTCTTATATTTTTTATTACCTTTATTAATATAAGAAGAGGTATTTTTACTTCCTTATTTTTGCTACTTTCTTTCGAAGAGTTAATCGTCGATTTTAATAGTAGAAGCTATATAAGTAAATAGCTCTTCAGGTCTATCTTACTTATATAATTCGTCTTTAACTTTATCTTTTAATCCTTCGTAAAAAATAGCTATAAGGGCTTCGTCTTCCTAGTCTAACTTACTAGTTATTTATCTAAATTTAGCAGCGTAGTTAGAAGCAGCCCCTTTTTACCGTAAGGTTTATAATTTATACTCTACAGTTCTTACTTTATCTTGCTAGCCGAAAACTTCCCGTAGTTTTTCTTCGAATCGATCGAAGCTAGTAAAAATAAGCTCCGTTTCTTCTTCTCGATTATCCGTAAGTCCTAAATAATTCCTTAGTATAAGTTCGAACTAGTCTAAAGCTATACCTTCTAAGCAAGTAGAAGTATAGATTACTTTTATAAGTTCGTTATAAAAAGCGGAAGAATAGAGCCTAAAATAAGCTCTAATATTAATTAGAAACGCTTATAAATCGTTATCTTTCCCGCTAAAGTATTTAGGTCTTAGGACCTTACTAATATTTATAATAGGTCTAGGATTAGTAGTAGTATAGGGGGGTGTAGGGGAGGTTATATTAGACATATTATACACCACTAGGTAGCGCCGCTTATTTCCTAATTAGGAAAGAAGAAAGTGGATTTTTACCTTTTGTTTCCGTGGAGATATATGTGATTAAAAAAGTACTGTTTTTCTGTTTTTCTGTTTTTCTCTGTTTTTTCTGTTTTTCTAGGAAAGGAATTCTTTAGCATACTCTCTTCTTATTCTTCGTACCTATAAGGTAGTTATAGTAGTAAAGAAGCTTTTAACATATTACGGATCGTACCCGTAATTACCTAATCTTACCCGTAGCCCTTAATCTAAGCTTCTAAAGATAGAGAGAGATAAGGGGTAATAAGAAGGTAAGGGGCTTTACTTACTTTAACCGGGCAGTAGGTAGCCGGAATAGGAAATTCATAAAGCATAAATAAGTAAGAACTTCCTAAATAGGAATATCTTATAAGGTAGGGGAAGGTAATAGAGAGTAGGCTTTTATAATACTAATTGTTTAGATTAAAAGCTTAGAGAAGAAGGAAAGGAAAGACCCTTCGAGGGAAGGAAGCCTTCCTTTTATAGTTTTCCTTCTTTAAGAAACTATCTAATTATATAAGCTAGCTAGAAAGCTATAGAATACCGTAGAAGCTTTATATTATAAATATACTAGCGAATAGAATAGCTTTATCTTATTCTATTTGCTTCTATCGTATTCTTTTACTTTGAAATTAAATTCCTATTTTAAAATCAACCCTTAATTTTAAATCCACTAAATCCCTTAGCGAATAGAATAGCTTTGTTCTATTCTATTATATTCTATTAGCTTCTAGGCTAATAATAAATTATAATAGATAATTCTTTATTTATAATAGCTAATATTTCTTTCCGTTTTTAACCGTCTCTAACCGTTCTTCTTATCTTAGGAATTTTATTTATTATTCTTATCTTTATTATCTTATCTTATTATCCGGTATTTAACCTTCTAAGGTTTAGCTATAATTTAAATACTAAATACTAGTATTTTTACTTTATTATATAAAATATATTATTAAGCTATTTATATAATAAATACTGCTTATATAATAAGAATAGTACTTTTAACTAGTATTTATATCTTAGATTATTATAAATAAGCTATTACTTTACTTATTTACCCTTACGCTAAAAAAGTCCTTAGCTAATATACTTAGCTTATATTAGAGTTTCTTACTTATATTAATTATTTATAAATTATATTAGCCGCTACTTATATTATACCGCGCTTAATAACTAACTTTTACGCCTTTTTTACGCTTAAGTAATAATAATCCTTCGCGCTTATCCCCGCTACTAGTAATATAATCTCTATATTTACCTTATATACCTTAACTTATAATATATTTTTAGCGATAATATAATAATAATAATAATAATAATAATAATAATAATAATAATAATAATAATAATAATAATAATAATAATAATAATAATAATAATAATAATAATAATAATAATAATAATAATAATAATAATAATAATAA
>PDHQ01000489.1:0-19503 GCA_003339415.1 Ophiocordyceps camponoti-saundersi (nom. inval.)
TTAGGATATATAGCTATACCGTATACGGTAATAAGCTCTATTAGCATCCTCTATTATAAAAGCGATAATATATTTATTTTCTATATAAAGATAGGAAGGGGAGAGATAAAGGTATAGGAACTATCTAACCGAACTTTTAAAACTTTATAATAACGGTTAACTTACTTACTCGCTATATAAAAGTTTAAGGTTCGAAGTAAATCTCTAATTCCGTTTAATAGAGTTTTACTTATAAGCCCTCTCTAATACTCGACTTATAATATATAACTTTTAGGAATATTATAAAGATAAGCTTTAGGGCTAATAACTAGCCTAATTCTTCCTTTCTCGAGGGAAACTAAATAGCACTATATACTTTATAATAACCGCTATCCTATCTTAGGCGCCTTTTATTACCCTTATCTATATAGGGTATTAGGAGATAAAAAAATACCGACGACTATTTAATCTATCTTAGCGTAAGCCTCTATTAGTATTTTATATTCGTATAGCGCCTACCTTCCTTAGGTATTACTATTACCGCCGTCGAACTGCCCTCTACTAGATAACTTTTGCCTTATAAAATCGACTATAGCTAGAGCCTTACTTTTATCTCTAAAAACTACCGTTATCTAAGAACTCCCCCCCCCTTATATAACTCTGCGCTTACTCCCTATATATTCTTCCTTTACTAACGCGCTTACTCCTTTCCTCCTT
This sequence comes from Ophiocordyceps camponoti-saundersi (nom. inval.), assembly GCA_003339415.1. Classification (NCBI taxonomy): domain Eukaryota; kingdom Fungi; phylum Ascomycota; class Sordariomycetes; order Hypocreales; family Ophiocordycipitaceae; genus Ophiocordyceps; species Ophiocordyceps camponoti-saundersi. The sequence goes on from PDHQ01000489.1 coordinate 697, forward strand.
TATAATAAACTAAACTCTAATATATATATATATATATATATATTAGCTTATAATAACTAACTTAAGATAATACTATAGTAATCTTAGAATCCGATACTATAGTTTAGCGCGGGAAGAAGGATACCTTTAGCAAGTATAGTAAATACCTTAAGGGCGTAATTTCTTATTTAACTATAGCCTTTAGATAATATAAGGGGTAATCTCTAGCTTTTTAGGGATAAGTTAGATAGTAATTCTCTATAAAGAAAGCGATAAGAAGTTAGATTTCTTTATAAAGATAAGAGGAATAAGGGAAAAGAAGGAGGGAACTATTTTACCGAAAATAGAAAATTATAAAAGAAGTGTATAAATTAGTAATTTATAGTATTAAATTCTAGTATTTAAAATAAGGTTATAATTCCATTTAGTAGAGTTTTACTATAAGTTCTTTTTAAAACTTAACTTACGATTTATAACTTTTAGGATAGCTATAAAGATAAGGTTAAGGACTAATTATTAGTTAATTCCTTCCTCCCTCGACGGAAACTAATTTATGCTATATATCTAGTATCGTGATAATTCCTATCCTATCTTAACCGCCTTTTATATTCCCGTTATTACAAACTCTAAAGGGAAAAAAAAGGTTCCGGAACTATTTAATTTAACCGTTTCTATGCCCTTCGTTCTACCCTAGGTAAGGCTAACGTATATCTTTCTTTATCGTCTCTGCTACCGCCGCTAAAGTATCTATCTATAATATATATATATATTTCCGTATTTATACCTGCAAAAAAAAGTATTAAAGAAATTATATAAGGTTTTATAACGTATATTTCGGTATTCTTAACGCCCTGCTATTAAAGATACGACTCGTATAGCTACTAGCACTATTTAGCACGACCCCCCCCTTATTCTATATAGATTATTATTTTAGGTTAAAATAAGCATAACCGCCCTCCTCTTTTAACGTAGTTATTATTTCTTTCTTAATCCGTTAGTTCTCTTACTATACTAAAGTTATCTCTTTGCAGCCTTTTATATTTTTTTTCCCTACGTATATATATAATAGAAAAAAGAAAAGTTAGATAATTTAGTAGAAGAATTAAATTGCAGCTCTTAGAAAATAAAAGTATATAAGGATAATATTAACGATAAGTCTAACCTACCCCGTATATGCTAAATTAAACTCTAACTAAGCTTACCGGCGCTCGCCTTTATAAGCTACTATAAATAAATAATACTTATCTCTACTTACTTCTCCTACCCTATACTCGCTAAACGCGTAATATATCTTTCCTTTCTTTTCTTTAATATATATATTTAAATATATTTTTAATTCGTTATTCTTTCTTATATAGACTTTAGTTATACTCCCGCCTAGGTATATAATCGCATTTTTTAATAAATATTTCTAAAAATAAACCCCTCGAACTTTCTTACTCGTAGTCTTACGTACTTTACTAACGTTAGCCGTGTACTATTATCGGGCCTATACTCCTTATAATATCTAGCATAAGCCGCTTACTTAGCTATATACGCTTACTTCCCGTAAAACTCGATATACCTTCTCGTAAAGTAAAATTAAATATAAATAATACTTAGCGAAATAACTAGGAATTATAATTTATCCTTATTACGATTTTATAATCCCCTTATATCTCTACTAGTATATCCCCTTATATATATATTTTACTACGATTTTACTTATAAGTTTTTCTTTTTCTTTATCTTTTCTCTTTATATACGTATATACTCTTATATACCCGTATACGATATAAAAGACTTTATTCTATAATACGATCCTCCCCTACTATATATATTTAGAGCCTATAGCTAGACTCTTTAGCTATTAATAAGACTTATACTAGAGATATATTACTACTAATTAGACCCGGATCCTAGTATAGACTAGACTACGATTATAGCCTCTCCTTTAGCAATTTTAACTACTATAAATATATTATAAGAATTATATACTATAATAATCTAATTATATTCGTAGATCTTTTATCTTTAAGACTAGTTAAACCTTTCCCCTTACCTAGAGGCTAATAGGACTTATAGTAAAGGATCGACTACCTTACGGAATACCGCTCGAACTTTTTAACCTAGCGGCAAAGCCTCTTATAAACCCTTCTAGCTACTTACCCTAGTAGAATAGCCGAATACCGAAACTTAGGGGCGTTTAATAACTTTAGATATATACTCCCTCCTAATTATATTACTTAGTTTTAGGAAAAGCTTAGGACTATTATAATTTCCCTTAATAGTCCTAAAAGCTTTATAAGTAAAATAAAACGTAGGAGTATCTTTTACTATTAGTAGTTAGGTTTAGGTTAATTATATTACTTCCTATACCTATACCCGTTATAATATAGGAGCAGATACCCGTTTCCCTTATAGTCTTCGTTTTGCTAAAATATGTAGCGAAGCGCCTCGCTTCCGTGCCTATTCCCGTTTCCCCCGTCCTTTTTATTAATATCTAAGTCCGTAAGGCGAGTTTAGTACGTAAATACCTAAATATTACGTTAGTTATCTACCTTATCGTAAAATTACTTAGAATAATATTAATAGAAACTAAGAATTATTATCTTATTTTTACTAGGATTTCTACCTACCCCCTAGCTTTTACTAGCACGTGCCCCTAACTATTTTACTAGGATTTCGCCTACTATAGTTTTTCTCTTTTCCCTCCTTCTCCGTAGCTTAGAATTTTTATTTATAATACTAATATTATTATTTATTTAATATCTCCTTTCCGTAATAACGTTTAGCAAACGTAGCTACTATAATATTTATATTATATTAACTAACTAAGTATTCTTATACCCCCTAAAAAATTCTTTACTAAATTTTCCGACTTTCTCCTTATAGCGCCTTCTCGTCCCTATCGCTATTCTCTAAAGATATATAACCGCGATAACGGCACGGTCTTATAAAACCTAACTATATCTAATAAGTTATTACTTTATTAACTTTTCTATTCCGTATATCCGAATATTAAAATAAAAGCTAAATACTATAAAAGAAACTCTAAAACTAATATTAAGCCTAAAGAGAATAATACTAAACCCGATATAAAGACGATAAATACTAAGGTTAAAAAATAATCTAAATTTATATTTATAAGCTATATTTCTTATTCTCCTTATCTCCCTTCCTCTTTATATTATATACCTACTAATTATAAGCTTTATTTAAAAACTAGCCCCTTCCGCCTTTTAAAACGACTAATAATTAGTTAGGTCGCCTCCGTAACGTTACGCTCCTAAGTATTAAGGTCGAAAATATTCCGACTATCCGTATTAAAAAATCGTTAAAAAATAAATTATCTCCTTTTTCTAATAAAAAGCCGGCGTCTAAAAAAGCTAAGCGAAATAGTTTACTTAAAGAAATAGTTTAGGTATTACTATTATAAAACTCTAAAGCTAGCCTTCCCTTTATTATACTACGTTTTATAACTATACGCTAATATATATCCTATAAGTAATAGTAGCGGATACTTATAGCGCGTAACTATTAAGTTTAGTAATAGTTACTTTATAGCCGGTAATATCCGTAAAGTTAAAAAATATAGCGTATTTATTATTATTAATAACTCGGCTAATATTAGCGGCCTATATCGTAATAATTAGACGGCCGATAATCCGGTTAAGAATATAACTAAATTATATAAAGCGCGGGATATCGTTAAATATAAAGTACTTAACGTTAACGCGTAAAAGCGGAAGTTTAGCCTTAGCCTTAACTAGTCGCTTTTTAAAATAAAGATAGCGATATAGCTTATCCGCACTTAGATAAGGATAACGGAGGTACTGCTTTCGTTAATAGTAATACGGATATAGATAACGTTATCTTAAAGTTATAAAAGAGCGATAACTAAGTAACGGAGAATATAAGCGATATAGAAGGAGAGTAAAATAACGCCGAACTTTAAATTAGCGGCAGCGGTCTCGAGGCGCCTAAGAAAATCTTATAAGTTACCTACCCGCTTTACTTATCCTACTCTAAACCTAGCTCTAACGAGGAGCCCGGCTCTAGCAGTAAACGGCTAGCGTAACGAAAAAGAAAAAGAAAGCTTCGGTTAAGGTTTATAGGACGATTACGCTCGACGCGCACGCCCCGTAAACGGCGAGCGACTATAAGCGGCTGCTTCTTAGCTAGGCTTAGTTATTAGCGCTATCTATCGCGTATATATCCTTCCGGATATACGTAAGTAAGCTGCCTAAGGCGCGCGAGGTAGCGGGGCGTGCGATTAAGACTATTAGCGTGCGGGAAAAGAGCGAGAAGCTAAACGTCTAAGTTACCTATCTTAACCTCGTAGTTATATTTCCGGAGGCGGGCGCGATTAATAGGCAGGGTACTTTAGGCGCCCGATATATAAAAGTATCTTTATCTTAAAACGCTTAAATAATACGCCCCTATAACTTTTAGATAATTCCCTTTTAGCGATTCTCTATATTACTATTCGCTATTTATATTTCTTTTCTATACTCTCGCTTACGTTACCTTATAACCTTAGCGACGCATTATACTCCGTCCTAGGATATGCCTATTAGCTTTAGCTATCTCGATAGAGTTCGCTACGGTTCCGTTTAATAATTCGGAAAACCCGCTCCTATTATAAGAATTCCCTATAATAATATAATTAGCGTATCGGTTCCTAAACGCCCTATATATAATAATATAGTCGTAAAACGCCCGGGGCACTTTATTATTACGATAATAGCGGTATCGATTAACTACCTCCTTATAACTAGTTACTATAATACCTTATATTTAGTTATATTACTTAAAAAGGCGAGTAATATATATCTAATCTATATTATTCGGGTTATTAATAATTACCGTAAGAGTTATATTTCTTTTCGGCGGTATAGCTATTACCTAGCTCTCCTAGTCCTATTTTACCTCGTTATTTCCCGCTTTTCCGAAATAAATTTCTCCTAGACTTATATTTATTATATAGTACTTAAGTTTCTCGGCGGAATCTGCCGATATTATTCCTAGCGTATAGTAAAGCTTCCCGTTATGCACGCTCTTCGTAATTTACCCGAACGGGGATCCTAGGAAGTTTACCGCTATATAAGTCTCGGATAATAATATTTCGCGATCTCGATATAATAATAACCCTTAAGAAATCGTAAAATACTTAAAAAGCGTGCGCGAGGGAAAAAATACTAAATACTACCCGTTTCTAATAATAAATAAAGTAAACTTAACGGAGAGAGGATTTTTTTCCACGCTATATAACTAATTTCTATATTTTATATATATACGGCTTCGATTACTAAGTTATTACGTATTTATTCCCCTACTATATCTATAAGTTACGATCTCTTCCCTTTAGATACCTCCTTTACTATTTTGCGAGTATTCTTATCTTTTACGCCCGATTCTATATACCGTCTTTATAGCTATATTACTTTAAATAGACTTCGCTACTTACCTACGTGCTTTTCTCCACCGACTAATTAAAACCTAGGATTATAATACCCGCGCGTTAATAGAATACTATAAGTAGAAGTATATAGAAATAATATAATATCTTAAATCTTATCTAAAAATATAGTAGAGAACGGTATAGTCTTTATAAGTAGCGAGTATAAATAATAACGCTATAATCTTACCGCTTAGCTATATACCCTAAACTACTTTATAGCGATCGTTTCCTTTTTAGGATTTTTAGTTATTACTTATAAGACTAATACCTACTTTTAAGCTATAAAGGAAGCACCTTTTAATTTACGTATACGTAATACTTTCTAAATACGTTATACTTATATAATAACAACGATTAAGGTATATATTATCGCTACGATTCTATTATAAGGTAACGGCAGTACTAATAAAGGTATTAATATTCTTAATACTATAACTAGGATAATAACTTTACTAAGTCTATATCGCTAGACTAGGCCCTTAAAGAGGGCCGGTAGCGCTAACTAAGTAAGAGGGATACTTATAAGGTAGGTCGTATAATAGATTCCCCTCTAAACCGCTATATAATAAGCGATAAAGGACTTATAATAATCGCCGTCGATAGATAAGTTTATAACGCCTCGTCTTCTAATACCGAATATAACTCCTTATAAAAGTAGAAATATAGCGCGCCCGTAATTAAAAGGAAACGCGCTTTACTAAATAGTCGGATAGGCTAATAAATATAACCGAGTCCTGCCGACTATATAATAAGCCTCCTCGCTAGTTAAATATATAGCTTCTATATACCGATTAAAACGCTAAATAACGATACTCGAAATATTATCTTAATACCTCGACTATCTCCTCTACTTACTTAGAAACCTAGTATATAAAGAGCCGAACTCTTAGAGAGATTTTTAGCACGTACCCTATAACGCGATCTAAAAATATTATACGCGGTAATTTAATAATAAAACGCGTCCTTACTTAGCTTATTTAATACTTATAAATAGTATACTTTTAAGATTCTTAGAAGATTCCCCTTTAAGCACTTTTCTTATTATAACTTACTATCTATATTCTTTTAGCATACTCTCCTTTTCGCTACCTTATAACCTTAAGTACTTATAATATATCCCGCTAGGACGCGGCTAGCTACTCTAAGCCCCTATTCGACGTCTAAACGGTTTTTTCTAAGTAATCTAGCGATTTACCCTTATTCCTAATATATAAAGTTCCTATAATAATATAATTAGTATATCGATCCTTAAACTCCCCCGCGACCCTAATATAGTTTACGAACGCTTAGTGCACGCTTTTATTACTATATCCGCGGTATCATCTAACTACCTTTTTATAATTAGCTACTATAATCCCCTATATCTAGTTAAGTATCTTAAGAATACTAGCGATATATCTCTTATCCGTATTATTCTAGTTATTAAGAGGTATAATAATACTTAAGTTCCTCTTCGTAAGTAAGGCTATTACCCTCTCCTCGCTATCTTATTTTTTCTTAGTATCTCTCGCTTTCCCCGAATAACTATTTAATAAACTTATATTTATCGCACGATATTTAAGCCTCGTAGTAAAGTCTGCTAATATCGTTTCTAGGCTATAGAAGATCTCCTCCTCCCTAACGGTCTTCTTAATCCTCCTAAATAGCGATCCCGGGAAATCTACGTCCGCGGGAGTTTACTACGCGGATATCTTACGATCTCGAGGAAAAGATAACCCTTAGGATATAGAAGAATACCTAAAAGGCGGCCGCGAGAACGGAAAACTAAAAATTTTACCCTCTCCTTACGATAAATAGAGTAAAGTTAATAACGGAAGTATTTTTCGGGCTATATAACGAATCTCGATACCTTACGGGATTTAGAAGAAAACGTAAATCGCTACCGCGAGAAAGGAAACGAAGACTTTAACGTCTCTATAACGGTAAATAAAGTAAACTTAATAAGAGAGGATTCCCTACGTAGCACGACGAATATCCTAATTTTTATACGTTTATACCTTAAATTACTAATTTCTTACGCTTTTATTCCTTCTTTAACTTTTAAAGTTATAATTCTTTCCTTCTAGACGCTTTTCTTATATTTTTCTACCGTTCTCTATCTACGCTAAAAGAATCTATATAATAACTTTCTAAACTACCTACTTAGAATATACTTCGGTACCTTCTTATATTTAACCTAAACTAACTAATTAGCTTTTAAGACTAGCGGACCTATTACCGATAGTTTAACTAATAAGCTTACTAGATTACTATACCGGCAGTACGTACTGCCGGTACGTACCTGCTATTCGATTTTTCGAGTTTTTTTTTTAGCATTATATTATTTTTCTTCCCTCTCTCTTACGGCTTTAGTGTTTTTTCCTCAGCTTTCTGCCTCTTTTTTAGCACTAATAGTTTCTCCTTTTCCGGGTCTAGTTTTCCCTATCCCCGGAGGGTATATATTAGGGGTAGTAGAGAGGGTACTAAGGGCGTATATACGATATATAAAAGTATAGTTTACTACGAGGGTTAGACTATATGCCTTCGGAGGGTTAGACGATTCTCCTTTATATATTAACCCCTATTCCTAGTACCTCTATTCCTATATTTCCCCTCTTATTTTAGGTACGCCGGCCTTATGCTAAGATACCTATACTTAGAAGGTATATATATTAGGGATTAGCCCGACCTAGGTAGGTAGACGGAATATAGTTTTATTTATCTATTAAGTCTATATCTTAGTATTTCTTCTATCCGCGCTATCCGGCATACCCGATAAATACTTATAGATAGTATATATATAGGCAGCTACCTAGCAGGCACTTATATAACCTAGCTAGCGGGCCCCTTCTTCTTCCCCCGTAGCTACGTAGCCTAAGCTTAGCCTCCTTATTATTATACTTATATATATATATTTTACTTCTTCGTTACCTTATTATAGTAATAGTCTCCTTATAAAAGCTATTATAGTATACTTTTACTATTTAAGACTCTTTATCTTTAGTAATTTCCTTTATTACTATATTCTATTAATATTTATTTTCTATACCCCTCCCTACGCGCTATTATAACCTTAGCTATCTATTATATATCTTGCCGGGACGCGTCTAGTGCCTCTAAGCCTCCGAATAGATATCGAAACCGTTCCTTTCTAAGGAACCGGAGGACTCCGACACGCTCTTATAGCACGGATTTCTTATAACGATATAATTAGTATATTAATCTCTAAAGGCCCTAGTAACCTTAATATATTCGTAAAATAGCCGGGGCACGCTCTTATCCTTATATTCCCCGTATAGATTAACTATATCTTTATAACTAGCTACTATAATCCCTTATATTTAGTTAGATATCCTAAGAAGGCGAGCGATTCGTCTCTAATCCGTAATATCCGGGTTATTAAGAGCTAGGCAAATAGTTACGGCTCTCTTCGACTCTTTAGCTATAACCCTCTCCTCGTCGTTCTATTTTATCTTATTATTTATCGCTTTTCCTTAAACTATAGCTTAAAATACTTACGTTAGTAGTATATTACTTAAGTATCTTATTAGAATTCCCTAATACCGTCTATAACGTATAGTAAAGATTGCCGTTCCGGATACGCTTTCTAATCGGTCTAAATAGGGATCTAGGAAAATCGATAACCCTATAAGTCTCCGATAAAGATATCTCGTAATATAGATATAACGATAACTTTTAGGATAACGTGAGATACGTAAAAGGCGAGCGCTAGAAAAAAACGAAGATTTTAGCTATTTTTTACGATAAATAGAAAGAAGTTAACGAAGGGACGATTTTTTTAGGCGGCGCGATAAATCTCGATAACCCTTAGTACGTAAAAGAATACGAGAATCCTAATCGCGAAGAAAAAAAAACGAAGATTCTACGCCTCTATAACGACGATAAATAAAGTTAAGTTAATAAGAGAGGATTTTTTCACGCGGCGTAACGAATCTCCTAAATTTATACGTTTATACTTCGAATTACTAATCTGCGCCGCCTTTATTCCTTTACTAATATCTAAAAGTCACGTTTTCTTACCCCTAGACACCTCCTCTACTATTTTTCTAGTATTTCTATCCTTAACCCTTAATTCTATATACCCTTTTTATAGCTTTATTACTTTAGATAAACTTTAGTACTTACTTACGTACTTTCTTCCGTTAACTAATAAAAACTTAGGATTACGACGCCTTTCTTTATTAGCTACCTAATTAGATTACTCCTATAATTTAACTACCTTATAGTCTATACCTTAACCGGCTATAGCTTAAGACTAGTTAGCCCGTTTATATAGCCTAACGGTTTAATTTAAAAATGCTACTAAAGCTATATATCGTATTACCGTAATAGAGTTATTAGCAAGATAGAGCACCTCTCTTAATATTACCTACTTACTAGGTAATATATATAAATATATATATATATATATATTATATTAGCTAATAGCTTCTAGGTATAGGTACCTCGGCATAAGGCCGGCCTACCTAAAACTAGGGGGGAAATATAGGACTAGAAGTATTAAGACTAGGGGTTAATATATAAAGGGGAATCGTCTAACCCTCTAAAGGTATATAGTCTGACCTTTACGGTGAACTATGCCTCTATATATCGTATGCCCCCGTACTCACTTCCCTACCCCTAATATACCCCCTCCGGGGCTAAGAAAAATAGGCCCGGAAAGGAAGAAACTATTAATGCTAAAAAAGAAGCAGAAAAGCCTCGGAAAAAATATACTAAAGCCTAAGAATAGAGGAAGGAAAAAATAGCTATAAAAGTGTAAAAATCGAACATTTCGAAAAAGGGTACGTACTAATAGTATATACTATCGGCTAGTAATCCGGTAACCTTATTAGTTAGATTATCGATAATAGGTGCGGTAATCTCGAAAGCTAATTAGTCGGCCGAGGACGTACGTAAGAAGGTACCGAAGTATATATAAAGTAGGCGTTCTAGGGAGCGTTATAGATAGTCTTTAGCGTAGACGATAAACTATAGAAAAATATAGGAAAAGCGTCTAAAAGGAAAGTATTATAATTTTAAAAAATAGAAAGGAAATAATAGCGTTATAAATTAGTAAACCGGGGCCTGCTTATAAATAGAAACGAAAAATTCGGCGCGCGTAGGAAAATTCTACTATTTTTAACTTTATTTGCCCCGTTATTTTAAACCCGAAAAATCGTTTTTCTTTTAGCCTTTGCCGTATAGTTCGTTATTCCTATATTCCGAGGAAATATTATAATAAAGGTGCACTATCTCGAGCCGGGTAATAACGTTATTAAATTCCTAAGATCGCCGTTTAGCGCTATTACCGTTCGTAAAGGAAACGATCGAAAGATATTTTATACTTTTAGAATAAGAGACCCTAAGTCGTCTAGGAGACTTTAATATCTTACCACCGATATAAGTAAACCTAGTAAAGTAAGAAAGGAATAGGAATAACTATTATTAGGACGCGGAAGCACGCGTGGCGGCTATGCCGCCGCTTAGGAACCTAATTATCTCGATTACGTATAATCCCGCCTATACTACTTATTAGTATCGGATTACGTCGCTCTTACGCTTCCCCGATTAGCTATATAGAATTCTTATAGTAAGCTGAGGCGAGATTATTCGTTCCTACGCTAAATACGAGGACCTAACTTTTCCGCTTATTATATATTACTATATTAAGGTCCCGGGCGTTTTCGGCGGTTATTATGCTAACTATATTATTATAAAGCGCCCCTATAATTACCTAACTAGTTCGTCGTTAGGAGGCTCGAGTTCTAACGGTACTATTACGAATTTATAAGCGGTTTTGCGTCGTGCTAGCCTTAACCTAGCTTATTAAGTTAGTAGCCTTAGTATATTCCCTCGTATATAGATAGTATAAGGGTATAGGGAGATAAGAAAAAGGGGAAAGGAAAGGGGAAATAATCGCATATATCCTTAATATTATAGTAATTTACTATAGTTTCCTTAAAATAAAAAGCATAACGTAAAGAAACGTAGTAAAAAATATAGGAAAGAAAGAGTTTATAATAAAGGAAAGAAATAGAAGAAAAGAGAAGGAAGTTAGCAAGGTAGAGGTAAAACCCTAATACGCTCGCGGAAAAGAAGCAAAGCCTCGGCAGGCAGGGCTTTTATAAAGCTATCTATAAGGTTATCTACGAAGGCGATCTAGCGGATTTTAAGGCGTTTATCCTATACCTCTTATCGTAACTAGTAATTATAAATATTAATATATCGGAGGTTTATTTAAAGTTTCGCGGGAGGTTTAGTTAGGAGTATAATCGTACGCTAATTATTATATTAAAATATCGAGATGCCCGTTATTTAGATACCGAGTTCTTTAATTAAGCGGGATAGGGCCCGTTATTCCTTAGCGGCCTTAGAAAAGGCTAGGAGTTCCCTTTCCGTAGAGGAGGTTATAACGGTCGTTTACTTTATAGCCTTCTAATTAAAAGTACTACTATCCTAAAGTTAGAAATAGTAACCTTAAGATAATTTGCGAGTATCCGGATAATTAGCGTAGGAAGAATTTAACTAGTAGATAGCCGTATAAGTTCTAGGACCGAAGGAGAGGGCGTAGTTAGCCGTATCGAGAAGATAGGCTAGGCAACGCTTAATTTTATAGAAATAACGCGGCCTTAGGTTTAAGCGTAACCTTATAAGCTTGCTAACCGTATACGCGATATCTAGTCGAGTGTAAATAGCAACGTAGAGAGCACTGCCTATTATTAAAAGATAGTATTTTAACGTAAAACCGCTCCCTTATAACCTATCTAATAAGGATTTCTAACTATTATAAGCCCGATATTCTATATTAAAAAATACTAAAAGATACTATCCGGCACTCTCGTAACCTAAACGATCTCCCTCCCTCCTTTTATATATAATTATCGTCCTATTTTACTCCCTAACCTACTAATTAATACGTTTCTTCTACTAGTCTAGCTTTATAATATAGGTTATTAGACGGCCTCTTAATACTCGAGATTCGTGGCGCCCTTTTACCTAGGTATATTCGTCCTACTCTTACCTCTCCGTACGTTTATCTATATAGCTATCTATAGCTATTCCTATCGTATATATATACGGGAAATAGAACTAAGGAATAATAAGAGTAGGAAATAATAATACCTTTATAAGGATCTGTTATAAATAAACTATATAACTTATAAGTCTCGTATAATAGGCAGAGTCTATAAGGTATTTTTAGTATAATATTTACGATACCCTAATATATATAAATATATACTAATATTAGTTATTTTATCTTATACGGTTTAGGTTATAGCTAAAAGATAAAAGGTAGAGATTATAAAAAAAAACTAAATATATAATAGTATACCTATATTATCCCCTAAGTTTAATATTACCGTACTACCTTATAAAAGATATAACGTTTTAAACTACTTATATTCTTTCTATTAACCTTAAGCTTTTAAATATATCCTAAAAACCTATAATATTATAATAACGCTTAAGTAACTTAATTACTATATCTCGCCGCAAAGCTTCCTCCCCTAAGCACTAACCTAGTAAGCGATACCGAAATCGATAATCCGATAACTAACTATATAAAGAAATAACCTAATCCCTCGCTACTTAAGGTAAATATTTTAACGATATTACGAGTATATTTTAGGACGCTAAAAAATACTATATACTTATAGCTAAGATCCCTATAAGAGTTCTAAAAATAGATTAGATAATCTCGAAAAATAGAATACTTAATAAGAAGCATATTAACTAACTTTACGAAGCGTTTTGTTAAGAAGCCCTACGATGAAATATAGTTAAAAACTATATTACTGTCCTTTTCTCTCTTAACGAGTCCCGGCGCTTCCTATAAAGTAAGAATATTAATACCGAACTACGTAATATTAAAACTATTTATAATTTACTCGATTAGCTTTTAGAAATACCGGTTAAGGTATTATTTAGCTAGCACCGGATTAAAGCGCTAAAAAGGTATAATTAAGAGTATAACGGAGAGGAGGCTAACTTATAGTGGCCCTGCTAGCTCTATAATAAAGGTCTAAGCCTCGTACCTTATTAATCTCGTAACCTTACGCTAATAATAATATAAATTCTATACTAGGGAATATCGACTTAATATTACGTTTTAATTAGCAAACTCTCTTAAAAAATAATAACTACGGCGATATCTAAGTATAGGTAGTAGAGGCGGCCTCCTAAGATCTTAAAAGGTTCTAAGGCACTGCTTATAATATCGAAACCGAAATAGGACGCTACCTCTTCCTAGAAGGCTAACTAGGCTTCCTACTATAATAACTTACTACTATATAGCGTAACCTTATTTAGAAAAATTATATTACCGCCTAGTGCTTTACCGCCCTAGGTAGAGGTATTTTCGGGATTATTACGTAGGATTCGATAATACGCCTTAGAGTTCCCGAAATTCGCCCCCCCCCCCCCCCCCCCGACCGCTATACCTTATCTCTAATATTATTATTTACTATAGTTTTAGTTCGCTGCCTTTTATTACGTTACGTATAACCTCCGATACCTCTACCCTACCGCCTACTACCGCGTGATACCTAATAACTAGTATAAACTCGCGGCCGCCCTTCGCGATAATAATCCGCTTACTAAGATCGAGAAGCTCCTTTTCCTACCTTAAAAAGACGCTAAATCGGGTAGCCTAACCGCGGAACGTAACAGTTCCTTACTTATCTAATTTACTAATAACGAGTATAAATATATTTACTATAAGCTTATAGAAGGATACGTTAAGATCCTTAACCTTACTTAGACTATAAACTTATCCTCGATAAAATATAAGGTACTTTATCGAGTAATAAAATATATAATAAGCTAGCTAAATAATACGCTTATTATTATCTTTAACTAACGTGATAATTAGAAGCTATCCTTTTATAAAGACCTCCTCCCCGCCCTCCTATCCTTTAGTACCGAACGCCTTAACGAAGCTAAATAGAGACCCGTTTTATTCCTACTATATTTTAATACTAAACCTATTAACGAGCGCCTAGCGATTATTCTCTAGTATAAGTTACTTAACTTTACGATTCGTAATCTTAAGGTATTAAAGTAGCTATATTAAACTAATTACCTTACGCTTCCTAAAAAGGGAATCGATACCGACAACTACGCCGCTCGATTTAGCGATTAGTTTTAGTACAGTCTGCTAGATATTATTCGCTAATATATCGGTCCCGACTTTCGCCTTACCTAATCGCTAGCTATAGATACTAATACCGGTCCCTATAATAGCGGCGGAACCGAAATATTTAATCTCGCTTAGGACCTCTATACCTACGCGTTAAGGCTCCCCTCTATTGCCCGGGATAAACGCCTTCGTCGTATCCTTAAGTTAGCCGAGTTCCCTAAAACTCTCGCCGCCCTCTTTATATAGTAACTTTCGCTATAATAATATACTACCTACCTATTATACTAAGTTCTCGAAACTAATAGCGGTAGTAATCCTAACGCTAAAAATATCGAAACCTAACGCCTAAACGTACCTTTATTTATTACCGCTATTTAGGATTTAACCCCCCCCTTAACCTTACTACCGCCTTCGCGAAAACGGGCTCCCCTAACCGTAACGTAGCTATTTAAAGTAAGCAGCTAACTACGTTCTAAGCCTCCCCCTAACGAAAATATCTCTCTCCCCTCGAGTCCTATATATTCCTACGACGATACGTACTAAGAACGAGGCACCGCTAGCGAAAATGACGGAAATATACGTTATAATTCCGATAGCTTACTTCCTCCGTTACCCCTTCCTCGCACTAAAGCTAATTCCCCTAATACTACCCTTAAGGGTAATACTATCCCGTCCGTCCGCTATCCTTAACCTACTAATACCCCGCCGGCTACTAGTAAAATACCCTTAAAGCTAGGTTAGACGAGCTACCCTACGCGGTCTATATAGTAAGTAAGCCCTACTTTACCTGCTATAAGGACGAATAATTATACCGCTAGTAGACTATAGAATATAACGCTAAGGAATAAGTTAAACCGTTCCTCGCGGTCTGCTAGTATAATATTTTCGTAAGGGCTAAAAGCAGATAATAAAAATAATAGGGCACGCTAACTATATTTAGAGAGATTCTTTATTAAAAAAGTATAGTTTATATCGCCTATTATATTTTATTAATATTATAACTTTTTTCTTATAAACCTAACTACTATCCTATACCCTTTATAATATCCTAATATAATATTAATAATACTACCCGAGTATTAAGCTTTATATTCCCGGAAATAGTTTCTCGAAAAGATATTATAATTTACGCTCCTTACTACTATTTAAATCTATATACTTTTATAATAAAGTCTTTATAAACTACCTCGTTAAAGTACCTAATTTCCCTATATATAATATAATACTATATACCGTCTTTTTCTACTATCTTACTATAATTATACCGCTAATATTATTCTTCTATTCTATCTTACCTATTCCGTACGAAAAATAAAATAATATAAGTTTTAATTATCTATATAATTACCGTATAGCCTTAGAGGAAATACGATAGAGAATATACGAGTATAGATAATATAAAGGATTCTTTATAAAGGGACTATAATAACGGGGCCCTAAATTTTCTTTACCCTTGTACGATATTATAAGTTAATAGGGCCTAGTAATAGGGCCGCTTACGATATTAAATAAAATTATAATATAAATATAATATAAGCACTAAATCTAAATACTACGTAGTAAAATAAAAAAAAATATCTAGCCTGCTGTTCTTCTTATAAAAGGACTAAATAATTAACGTGTCTAACTCGCCCGTTAATTACTCTCTCTCCCTTTATAAGTTATTACCTACCTACCTCCCTTATACGCCCTTAACACCTGCGGCACGCGTACTCCTCTACTCGAAGTATATATTAAAATACCCCCTACCTATAATTTTTATAATAACTAATACTATTCCTATAACGATAACGAAGACCGGCCTTAATCTCCTACTAAGCTAGGATATATTAACGACTCGCTAGAATTTAAAGATAAATATGCCCCCTTAGATAAGGAAACTACCCTTATCTAGCGCGGGTATACGATCGATTATACCTCTAGATCTCGTAAATTTTCCGGTAACTATTTCTATTACGTTATACCTAATTTAGGCTAATCCGAAACTAGCCTCTTAACTTCGAAAACTTACTAATTCTCCTAATTTTAATCCCGCTAAAGCCCTCTCTCTCTTCTAAACCCGCTATACTATTAACTATAGATACTCTCGGGACGGTCGCTAGTCCCGACCCGCAAGCGTCGAAGATAATTACTATCTAACCTTCTATATAGATATAATTAGTATTATTAGTTTTCCCTTTTAAACTATCTTACGCTAAGGCGGATTTTTTAATAATATTACCTTTACCTTATAGCGTTAGTCCGCGCCTTACGCTTCTAAGTATATAATTAAACTACTACTATTTACCCTTACTAACTATATATTTTATATCGCTATAGCGGGCTTACGAGAAACTTAATTTATCGTTATATACCTTATTAAACCTAAGATTAACGATTCCGATAAAGTAAACCTAGCCGCTAGGCCTCGAAACCTATCTAAAGTAACCTCCGCCAGCATAGTAATATATATTAACTACGCTAGCTACCTTACGGAATATATTAAGGGCATATTCGAGACCTTAAAGCTTTACGGATCCGGTATCGAGCCTAGTTAGCGGCTTAACGAAACCTATTCGCAAACCTTATCCCTCGCGAAGTAGGTTATATTCTAGTAAATTTTTATAGACTCCTAGCCTATATTCGCCTATAACTATTATAACGACGCCTTCTAAACGAAGAACGAGCCCGCTTTTTACACTTACGACCACGGTGCTAATACTTAGATTAATCTAGAACCCGTCCCCTCCCCCCGTGCTACCCCGGACCCCGATAGCGATAACGTTATCCCCGCCCCGCACCCCTTTTCTAACCGCCTCCTTATATTTTTTAGCGGGCTCGACGCTAAGTATAACCTTTCCGGAATTACTTACGTCTCCTATACCCTCGCTGCTAATATATAATATTCCCTATAAGAGTAAAGCGGGATACCCGACGCCCGCTACTCTACGCCGCCACACCCTTTTAGCGATATTAATACTCTTAAAGTTAGACGCTTATACTTACTAGCCGACCGTACCCTTATCGCCTAGCACTATAGCCGCTTTACTAACTTTACTTTTTACCCGCTTACCTTCTATCTCCGATTTAGTAATTTCTTATCTCTAGCACTACCTCGTTTCCTATAAGATATATACTAAGATAATTATAGTAGCGACGCCGATTACGCGCGTTACTTAGACGTAGTATTATTTAGCTTTTTTTAAGGCTATTTTAATATTAAGCGTTTTATCCGTAGCCGCCTAGAAGACCTCCTAGTAGCGAAAAGTATCGGCACCGCTACGCTTACCCTCCCGCTAGCTAAGGCGGCGAGATACGGCGTAGCTACCGATACTAGGTATAAAAGGCTCCTCGCCGCCCTCTGCGGCCGCGCTAACCTAATAAACCCCGAGGTATCTATACCGTTTACGCGCGAAAGGGAGTAAATCGAGGCCTCTATTAAACTCTAATCTTACGCTTTTCGCATAGAATAGGTCGTTATAATATAGACCCCAGAGCTAGCTATTAAATACCGTAACTTTAGTACTATCTTAGAGCCTATACTTAACTTAATTAACTTCTTCCTTTATAATAAATCCTCCTATATATCGCCCCTCCGTAATTTCTAGCCCGATATTTTCCCTAGTATTCTCTCTACTTACGGCTAGATATTCGACTTTATAATATATAATATAGATTCGCGCTTCCTTACCTCTCCTAATACTAAGCTTAATATTGCCGACTTTAAGGCTATAGCTATTATCGACTGCCTCGGAAACTTTTATTTTACCGGCAACTTTAGGGTATTACTTACTAGGACCCTTAGCCTAATACTTACGATAGAAAGCCTAAAAAAGGGGGCATAGCCCTTTATTTCGCCGATAGTACTTAACTTCGAGCGGACTCCTAGTACGATAAATACCGGCTACCTCCGCTCTATTTTAGCCGATAAATAACTACCGCTCCTATACCTTCTTACGCTTAAGTTCTATTATAGCGTCTATATTTCTAGCACTTACTATAACGATATTAAGTTTAGTATCCTTAGGCGCGATCTTATTTCCTCCCCCCGGGATATTATAAACTTCGCCGTAACTATAATTTAAGATCTCTAGGTCTTATAAACGGTCGCGTTTATTACTTCTAAGTTCCGTAACCTTTTAAAGAATCGGTTATCTAAGGCTATCGAAACTAACTAGCCTAATAATACTAACTATACGCGGCGAAATTAGCGTATTACCGCCCTTTTCGAATAGTGGCAGTTAAGCCGAAACCCCTTTGCTATTTTATATCTCTACCCCCCCCC
>PDHQ01000048.1:0-194021 GCA_003339415.1 Ophiocordyceps camponoti-saundersi (nom. inval.)
TTTAATAATTTTATTTATATTTTCTTTACTAATATAGTAATATTATAATAATACCTTTTTTAAAAAAATACTATATCTATTATATTTTCTTAAAAAAGAATTAAAATAACTAAAATTTTAAAAAAAAATATATTTAAAAAGCGCTTAAGTTATAGTATTTATTTAAAATATAAAAAAAATAATTAAGGTTAGTAACTAATTTTTTTAGTTATTAGTTAGTTATAACTAACTAATAACTAAAAGTTATAACTAAAGATTAGTTACTAAGGTAACTTTAGTTAGTTAGTAACTAATTTAGTTACTAAAAAACGTGACTTTAGTTAGTTAGTTATAACTAACTAAAAAATAACTAAAAAAGTTACTAATTAATTTTAAAGTTAAAAATTTTAACTAATATAAAATTTATAAAAATAGTGCTTAGAAATAATTTCTTTAATATAGTTTTTAGGAATATAAAATCGTTATTAATTATCGATATTTTTAAGATATAATAAGCTATTTACTTAGATAAAAGGGAGTCTTTCTTAAAAGTTTTTATTTTTAAATTATTTTAAGATTTTAAATTATCGTATATTAAGAAGATATTTTTCGGAAATCCTATATTAAAAGGCGTTATTAAAAATAGCCTCTAAGGAAATAAGTATATAGTTTTAGTTAATATAATCCTCTTAGATATTTTTAAGTTTTTTTTATCTTTTTTCTAGGATTACTTTTAAGGGGAGGCGTAAAAAAAAGTTTATAAGAATATTAAAAATATTAAAAATATATCGGATTTTAAAAAAATATTAACTTAAAAACTAAAAAATAAAAGTAAGGTAATTATTACTCCTTATATTAATAATAAAAAAAAAGGTTTATTTTATAATTATTAAAATTATAATATAATTTATAAAAATTACGATTTTCGGTTTTTAAATTTTAATAAAATAAGTCCGGAGTTTACGATAAGCTTATATTAAGTAAGAGATTTTAAGTTTAGTTAGCTAATATCTAATTTCGGCTAATTTAAAAGTATAATTAAGATAGTAAATAAGTTTAATAAATTACTAAAGCGGAGCTAAAAATAGTTTCTAAGATTTCTTATTATTAATATAAAAAAGATAAGCTATAAAACTATTCTTTTAGGAGGTATTAATTTATAAAAAAAGTTAATAATTAAGAAAAAATTAACTAAGAGTAGCGTTATTATAAAAGGTATTAGTAATATTATTAAAATAGTTAGTTTTTTCCTTTATCGGGATAATTTTAAACTAAAAGGTAAAGGTATTTTTTTTTAGTTTAGTAATAGGTATTTTATTTTCCTATCTTTCTTAAAATATTACTATTTTACGTTTCTAAAAAAGGTTAATTTATTATATAAAATAAGGAATAAAATATTTTATCTATCTAACTAATCTAATTTATTACTTAAGATATTATAAGATATTAAGGAACTTAATATCTTATAAGGCTTTTACTTAAAATTAAGTATTTATTAGTATAAATCTATTAATATAATACTTTAATATTTTTATAAATAGGTAATAAAAGAATAATTTAGAAGTAAAGAGGGAAAGATTTATACTAATAAAAAGATTAAATATTATAATTAGATACTTAATATAATTTTCTAAGGTATTAGAGAAAATTACTATATTATTAATATATCTAGTAGCGTATATTTTATATAGTTAGAGAATATAATCGATAAATTTTTATATATAAGTAGGAGAATTTTTATACCTTATAAGAGTAACTATAGCTTTCTCTAATTTATAATAAGAAGTAATTATAAACTACTCTAAGTAATTTAGATAGATAAGAAACTAATAGAAGAAATTTTAAATATTAATAGTAAAAATAACTTTTTTGCCCGCTAACTTATAGATTATATTTTAAAAAAGAGGTATTAAATATATATCGGGAATAGCTACGCTATTTAAAGCTTATAAGTTATTAATAATATATAGTTTACTTTTTCTCTAAATAATAAAATATAAGCTAGCGAAAGGTAAAGCTTTAAGCGTTTATTCTATCTTACTTTATAAATATATATCGTTATGCTTTTTATTAAGGAAATCCTAATTAGGTTTATTTAGTAAATAAGGACGTAAACTAAGTTTTTTCTTATATTAATTATCGATAAGGGGGATTTTTAGATACCGCTTAAGGGGTAGATTAATTAGTTTAATATTTTCCTAAAGTTTCGGAAAAGAATTATAAAATTATTTTACTTTTCTAGATAATTAAAAATCTAATATATAAATTTTAACGCTATATTCTCTTTTAATTTCCGGGATATTAAGTATCTTAGAGATACCTAACTAATAAAGTTAACTTAAATCTAAGATATTAATAAAAAGTAAGTTAGTATTAATTTCGTTAAATAATATTATTTAGTCTAAAAAAGAATTTAATATTAAATATTTATTAAGGTTATCTAAGGAGTATTTCTTAGTAATTTATTAAGGGATTATAAAAAAAAATTAATTATTAAGATTTAATATAATACTAATTTAGCGGGGGAAGAAGGACACCCTAAGCGAGCGTAGCAGATACCTAAGGGGCGTAACTTCTTAGGTAACTAGAGTTTTTAACTAATATAAGGGGGGATCTCTAGCTATAAGGGGAGGCGCTAGATATAATTCTTTATAAGGAAAATAATAAGAAGTCGATTTCCTATATAAAGATAAGAGTAGTAAGGGAGAAGAACTTAGGGACTATTTAATTAATAGTTAAAAATTTTAAAATAAGTATTTAAATTAATAATTTAGGGTATAAAAGTATAAAATTTAAAAATAAAGTTATAATTCCGTTTAGTAGAGTTTTTACTATAAGTCCTCTTTATAACTTAATTTATAATATATAATTTTTATAAAAGCTATAAAAATAAGCTTAAAAGCTAATTCTTACTTAATTCCTTCCTTTTTACGAGGAAACTAAACTATATTATATACTTAGCGATAGCCCCTTATCTTATTATTATTACCCTTAATAATTTTAAAGCGTTAAAGTATCTAAGAACTAAAAGGACTTAAAGGACTATTTAATCGTAACCTATATAAACCCCTAATAACTTACTATCCTAGTTTAGCGTTATTTTTCTTTAAGGTATATCTTTTACCGCTACTAAACTCCTCCTTAAGCGCGAGCTATAATAATAAGTAACTAACCCTTTTTTATAATTTAAATAAAACGCGTATAAGCGTAGTAAAATAAAGGCAGAAAGGACTATAAGTAACGGGAAATAATAAGAAACTCTAGCTACTTTTCTTCTAATTTAAGCCTTTAAATACGGTAACTCTAATATTTAGCCCGCTTATTTACTTATAATATATTATTCTAAAGCTTTTTCTTTTAAGCGCGTTCTTATACGATTAAATAGTTATTAACCGCTTAGTTAATCCTCGCCTATATACTTAGGTATATAAGTTTTAAGGGTTATAAGCTAATAAATATATTAATTCCTAGGATTATTAGAATTATCTTTAATATCTTAAGCTAATCTCTTATTAGCGCTCTCCTAATATAAGCTATAATTAATCCCGTAAAATTAAAAGTAAGATACTTCCCTTAGCGCACGGGGCCGTAATTATCTTTCTAAGCTATATAGTTTTTATAAAAAACTACTCCTCTAATCTTAAAATTAAGGGGGTTAGGATTAACTAGTTCCCTCCTAATATTAGCCGTAATAAGGCCTTCCTTAAGCTAGACTTTTAGGTTCTTAGCTAACTTATAATATATAAATTATATTAGTTTCGGGGTTCTTATATCCTTTTCCTATATTTTTCTTTTTAGAGATTTCTTTTACGCTAGTAGGATTTTAATTAACTTAGTTAGTAGCTTGCCCGCTATCTTTCTTAAACTCCGTCGCAGGGAGGGGGCCGTAATCGCTTTAGCTTTAGTTTTTATCTTATCTAAGATTTCCGCTATTATCTTAAAACCCTCTAAAATAGCTAGGTCCCTAAACTTAAGTAAAAATAAAAGACTAGATAATAGAACTATTTAATTAGTAATCTAATTATCTATAAGTTTATCCTTAATAAGCGCCTTATTATTTACTTTCTTATTCTCCTTTTTATTATAAGTCTCTTTATCCCTAGCCTCTTCGCCCTAGTTAAAATTGTTATTATTAGGCTTATATTATTTTTCCTAGTTTTCTTAAAGTTATTTTCTAATCCTTATAGCGCCTAAATACGGTATAGTAATATAGTTCTTCTATATAAAATTACTAGTAAAGATCCTAAGTATAATAATTCGGAATTCCTTAAGGATTTAGTAGTAAGGGATAAGGATTTTAAAATATAGGCCCCTAAGTATTATTAATCTTATTTCTAGTTTAATTATAAGCTTCTTATAATCTTCTTAGCTTCTTAATTTAAAGTTATACTTATTTTCTAAGAAATTAAATTACTTAGATTTTTAAATATTTAGTTTATTTACCTTAATAATATAGAGATTACTAATAGCTTTATTAATTAATTAGTTATATAAGTTCCCGTAATTATCTTAACTTCGAATAGCCTAATCTTTTAATAAGATTTTAAAAATAAGGGGCGCTTTATCCTCTAATTTAAACTACTTTAAGCTTATCCTATACTTATTCGATAAGCTATTAATATATATATTAATTTTAAGGCTAATAAAACCTTAAGCTTAGTACTAAAGTATAGTAAAGGCTAGGTATCTATATTTAAACTCTCCTCTCTAATAAATCCTAGGAATAACGATATATTAAAAAGGGCAGTTTCCCTAAACTTTAGCTAAGATATCCCTCTAAGCTACTATTACCCTTTTTAATCGTAGCACGCGTTCTAGATTTATTAAATTAAAATAGTAAAAGATTTAAGCTTCCTAATCTTAGAAAAAACTACCTTCGTAATATTTAAAGTTTATATTACTTCCTCTAAAGTTAATTATATTACCTAAAAGGGGGTAACTATTTAATTCTTACTTTAGGTCGAACCTTAGTATAATATAGTTAAATTTCTTCCTAAATAATATATTAGTATTTTTACTAGCGTTAAGGGGTATTATAATTATTATTAAAAATATAAATAAATATACTTTATCCTTAATCCCTTTATTTAAGATCTTAACTATAGCCTCTAATTTAAAACTAATTACTTATTATTATTTCTACGCTTTAAAAATAAAACGCCTAACGTTATTAGCGTAATAGTCCTAATCGGCGATATCGTAGAAAAGTATAACCTTAGCGATCTTCTCGCTAACTTAGAATATATCTAAGTATTTAATCTTATCCGTAAAAATCTTAATATATTCTTTTAGCTATATTATATATCTTATAAACTAAAGGGGTTACTAATAGTTAAGAGTTTAGGTAAGGTTAGGAGTTATTACTAAGAATAGGAGGTCGAGTAACTTAGGCCCTATTATTACTCTACTATAAATTATCTTAATAGTTTTAAACTTATTATTCTTATCGCTAAAAAATATTCCCTTAGCTTTAATATTTACTTCTTTACTAAGCTTAATATCTAATTCTAATAATTCTATTTTATCGATAATTTAGTAATACGTAATATATAAAAATATCTTTAATTAAATAGTCGTAATAAGGGAGAAAGAGAGTATATATAGGAAAAGAGGAAAAACGCGTTACTTTATTTTATTATTATTCTTTACCTTAGTTATTAAGCTTATTATAATATATTTTAATTAATATTATAATATTATAAAAGAAAAAGCGAGGAAGGCTTTTTCCTAATTAGGAAGGAATAGTTATTAGCTAGCTATTAGCTTTATTTTTATCCTCTCCCTTTTTATTTATCTTTTCTTCTTTTATTTACTTAACTTAAATATATTAATAATAAAAGCTTTAATTATAATAGCTCCTAAGTTAATTAAAAAAAATAAGCTAAAAAAGTAAAAAACTATCTCCTAAATGTTTATAATTTTATTTCTTATAAGATTTATATAAAAAATATAAGCGTCCTATTAACCCTAGCTTAGTAAAGCTATACTATACTTAAAACTTTTCTTTACTTAAAATATATACGCGTAAGTATTTTAATTAAATAGTCCTTAATATTTAAGCTAAATTCTTATACCTAAGTTTATACTTACTTTAAAATTTAATATAAAGAGGGTATTAATATTAAATATTTTAATATTTTAGTTTATATTAAGATAGCTTTTCGCGAAAAAGTTCTTAAGGATATTCTAGCTTTTATAAAATAGGAGATAGCTAAGGTAACTCCTCTTAAATACTTCCTATATTAGTTCCTTAAAGTTAGGGAGAGAGAGTTCTAGGAGAAGACGATAAAGATACCTTAAGTTACTTATATCCTAACTAAGATCGCATACTTAAAAGGATCTTTTTTTAACTATTTAATTAAAAGTAAACGCCCTAAATATTTTAAAGTCTTACTTATCTTAATATTTAGGTAATATAATCTAAGGATATATAGCTATTATTTACGGTCTTAGATTATAATTATTATTTATTATAAAAAGTATATTTTAACCTCTTTTTATAAGTATATTTTAATATTTAATTAAGGGGGTTATAATTATTTAAATTATATTTAAAATAAGATTAGAGCTATTACTTATAATTAGCGTTAATATATCGAATACTTTATTAAGGTAAAAAATAATAAAGCTTTATAAATATCTAGTTATTTCGTAAGTAATAAGGATATCTTTATTAATTCTATAACGTATAAAGATTATCTAAACCCTTAAGTTACCCCTTACTTAGTTAAGGATACGCTTAACTTATTCTTAAACGATAATTTAGAGCTTAAAAATAGTAATAAGTAGCCTAATATTAAAAAGCGGGCTTAGAAAGTTTTAGAACTAAAGTAAAGTAATTAATTATAAGTATTAGGATTTAGTAAAGGAGCTAAAATAAAAAAGAGTTATCGTACTTTTATCTAAATATATTAATTATACTAAAATACTTTCCTCTTCCTTTTTATAATTATTAGGTAAGGGAGTTTAGGGTTTTTTAAAGCTTATAAAGTAATTATAAAACGGCCTTAATATAAAAGGCTTTCTATATTTTAGTAATTTAGGGGAGCTAGACCTTAAGAGTAGTTTTTAGCTTAGCTTAGGTATTAAGGAAACCGTCCCTAATAACTAATTTATTATTCTAATCGTTAGAAAATATATAATTTCTTAAAACTATTTAATTATAAGCTTTAGCGTTCGAATCCTAAACTTTATATAGTTTAGCGTTAACTTTATCCTTAGCTATAAAAAAGGTTATTATAGTAGAGGTAAGTTCTTTCCTTTATAGAAGCTAATTATTAAAGTTAGAAGATTACTATTTATTTTCCGCTTAATAGAACCTTTTAAGATAGTCCCTAAAAACTATTCTATTAAGGTTAATCCTATTTAGTATTTTTAAATAGTAATTTCCGGTAACTTTAGCTTTTAATATTACCTTATAAGGTTTATTTTACCTTATTCGTAATTTAATAACTTTTCTAAAGTTAGTAGCTTATTATATATTATAATAAAAGATAAGGTCTCCTTTTTTAAGGTTTATAAAGCGAAGTTTATATTTATTATTATCGTCTATCTTTTAAGCGAGGCGTTATCGATAAGTTATAACTTAGGTTTTAGCTTTTTCTATATCCTTTTTTTTCCTCCCTAATATTTTTATACGTATTATTAGTAAATTAAATAATATCTATATTCTATCTTAGTTAATAAGGCGCTAAGTAAGGTATTTAATTTTAAAAGGTAAGACTAGCTTCTAGCTATAAATTAAGTAAAAGGCCGATATTTTATATAAGTTTTTAATAATTATATAGTTAGCTAAGATAGCTTAAAGTAAGAACTTAACCTATTTCCTTATTTTCTAAGCTATTTTCGTAAAAGCTAAGGAGATTAACTAATACCTAACTTTAATAATTAAGTTTACTTTAAGGTTATATCTAAAAATAAGGATAACTTTTATACCGAAGTCTTCGAGGATTATTCGAAATATAAACTTAACTTCGAGGCTACTATCTATTACGGCTTTAAATAGGACTTCGTAATAGTAAATAATAAAAAGTATAAACTTCGTTATAGTAGCTATTATAAGGTCTCTTACCGGCGTAACCTTAACTTATCTAGTAAGGTTATTACGCGCTTCTAGGAGATATTTATACTTTTAATTAATTAATATATATTAAATATCTAAATAGATTTTTTCGAAAAATTATCTAGGGGCTATTAAGACCGAGCGTTCCTAGGGTTATCGGGGGTTAAATTTCTAATAAATAGGGTAAGTTAAGATAATAGCACTTACGTAATTTTATAAGCTTAGCTACTAATAGCGTTTTTTAACGAAATTATATATAATTTCTTTTCCTTTATAGCTTATTTACTTATAGAACTTAATTATAATCTATTTTCGTTATTTTTCTTTATTAATAATTAGATAGGGGTACCGTTTAAGCCTTATTAGTTTCTTCTAAAGTTTATTATCCGCTATTATAAAAGTTAGGGCTAATATCTTAAATTTCCGGAACGCCTAAGCTTTTATTTACGGGGGCTTTTCTATTCGTTCTAAGAAAGTAATAATTTAACTATACTTATTAGAAAGTATTTAATTAAAGGATTAAGTAACTATTACGTTAAGGTATAAGTTTATAAAGTTTTTTAAATCTCTATCTTTTTCTTATTTAAGGAGGTTAATATCTATAATCGGTTTTCTAAATAAGGCGTTTATAATAGGATTCTTATTTCTAGTAATATAATATATAGTAAAATCGAATAAGAAAATATAGCTAACCTATTTAGTAACTATAGCTTTAGGAATATCTTTAAGGGATTCTTTAAGCTAGTTAACTAAGACTTATATATTTATTTTAAGGTAAAAATAAACCTTATAAAAATAAAGTTATAAGCGTCTTATAGCGTATAATATAGCCTTATATTCCCTTTTTATTATATTATAATTTACTTCTATAAGGTTTTATACGCTACTTTTAAACTTAACTATTCGTCTAGTCCTTTTAATTTCTTATAGTAAAACCGCCCCCTATCTTATAAAGCTAGTATTATATATAAGGATAATTTCCCCGTAATTTAGCCCTAGATTAAGTAATACTAGGAACTAAGGGTTTAATAGTAATACCTTAAAGTTTACTATAGCTTTAGAGTATTCCGCTATCTATTCCTAAGGAGCGTCTTTTTTTAATAAGGAGGTTAGTAGTTTAGTAATTTAGGCAAATTAAGGGATCTAGATTTAATAGAAGCTTATAAGGCTTAGGAAATATCTAATTTAACGAATTAAGTTATAAATAACCTAGCTTTTAAGTTTTTCGACTTTATAGTTAACTAGCTTCCTCCTATAAGAGCTTATTATAAACCTTATAAGTTCTATTAATTTTTAGTATTAGCGAGATTTCTTCCTAGTAACTATATAGCTTACTAGCTTAATATTAATAAGGACCTTATTAATATTAATAAAATATTCGTAGATAAAGCGTTAAATACCTAGCCTTACTTCCTTATCGTTATACGTAGTTTCCGGTCCCTTAATAAGGATATTATCTATAAAGATATTATAAACTTCTAAGATAAAATTAAATAGTATTTATTATATAACCCTTATAAATTAACTTACTAAGTTTATTACTCTTATTAGTACGGTATATTAGCGGAAAAGACTAATTAGTATTACGAAAATTATATAATCTTAGCTTTTTAGGTTTAAAAGTATTTAATTATACCTTAAAAAAAAGTTTAAGAGTATTAAAACCTTATATATTATAAATTATTTACTAAACTTATTAGTATAAGGTAGCGGGTTAGCGTCTTATATAGTATAGCTATTAAGTATTATTATAAAGTTAATAAGCTAAACTCCTTTATCTTTCTTAGCTACTATTATATAGTAATTCTAATAAAAGGCGTAACTAGGTTTTAGAACTCTATACTATACCTTATTTTTAAGAAATTTAACTATTTATAGGAGTATTATTTTAAGGATATTAACTAGCTTCGCTTACTAAGCCTTATACTTAATAACTTTAAATATAATAGAAAGCGTAACTAATTAATTTACTTATCCTTTTTTATTATAGTCCTAAGCTAAGGTAGCTTTTTTATTAATAAGTATAGTATATAATATAACTTATTTATTATTAGATAATATCGTAGTTATTTATTCTTATATATTAACTAATTAATTAAAAGTTAGTTTATAACTTTTCGTAATTTTAAAGAATTTACCGGTAATATCTTTATTAAATAGCTTATTACTACGGATATTTTTTTTAATTATACTTTATTTCCTAGCTTTCTAGCTAAAATCGCCTTTTAAGATAAATCTATCTAAGTAGATATTATTATAAGGTATCTTCTTATTAGCCTTCCTTTTATATATCGTATTTATAAGAGCTATTAACTAAAGGCGCGCTTTATTATTATTAGCTTCCTCTTATTAGATAACTAAAAATATTTAAGTAACTTTAGCTTTCGTTTTAGTATCTCCTTTCTCTCTTAGTAAGTTTAAGATATTAGATAACGCCTTAGTTAATAAGGATAATATTATAATATACTCCTAATTAGTTTATTATTAGTTAATCTCTTCTAAGTCTTAGTTAGTAATATCTTATTATCTATTAGCTTATATAATTATTTAATTACTTTCTTTATTTTATTTATTTTTATTTAAGAGAAAGAAAACTAACTCCTTTTCTTAGTAGATTATTATCCCCTTAGGTGCCGACCCCTTTTCCTCCCCCTTCCCTATAAGGAGGGGCCCTAATCCTTATTAGGGAAAGTTATTATTATACCTAATAGCTAAAATAATAATATTAATAGAAGCTAAGTTAGGGAATAAGATAAGCTATTTATTATTTTATATAAGTAATCTTACTATTAAAGTAATAATTCGGGTTAAACTAAAAATATATTAAGTATAAAAATCCTTAGTTTTTATATAATAATTAAATATTAGCTAAGTAAGGCAGATAAATAATATACCTAAAATAAAAAAAATAAATATATTATTATAATAAATAAAAATTTAGATAAGTATATAAATAAGTCTTATAAAAATAATAATATCTAAGATAGCTACTAGCTAAGTTAATTTCTTATTAAAAGATATTATATTAACGGAGATAAGGCGGTATTTAAGGTTAAATTTATAAGCGTACTAAAAGGTAATAATATTTATCTTAGCCCCTATATTAAGGAGTGCTAATATAGGGGTAATATCGATACCCTTAACGCGGACCTATATATAAGGGAGGTTTTATATTATTTTTAGTATATCGAAGAATAAGATATATATATAAATACCGAGGGATCTAAATATAAGTATCGGAGGAAACTTAAGGTTCTTAGAGACGAAAATTTCTAGGTTTAGGATATAGTTTTCTTTATTTTCTTCGTAAGTAATTTCCTTAAAAGCACGATAATTAAATAGTTTTATAAGAATATAGTTACTTTTAAGGATAATAAAGTTTATATTTAGCTTAGCGTAAATATTATTAAAGAAAAATATAAAGCTATTATTAAAAAGATAGTTTATATATTTAAAAATTATAACAGTATTAATAATACTAAAGCTAGCCTAACTAGCTAAGGGCTAATTAACTAATTTCTTAATAAAGATTTTTTTAGATTTAAAGGTCTCGCGGTTAAGGTATTTTACCTTATTAGCTAATATTTAAAAAATTTTAATACTAAGTTTTAAGTTTATTATAATTAAGTTTATTAACCTAATAGAAACTTTCTTTCCGATAATCTTATTTATAATTAGGTTCGTAATCTTATTATATTTATCGGTAACTTTTACCTTAAAGCGTAGGTAAATAATAGCTAAAAGGGCTTTATTTTAGATTTTCTTTTACTTAGTAATAGCTTTTTTTTATTACGTAATTTCCTAAGTATAAGTAATCGGAGTTAGTTAACTAGTAAATCGGAGAGTGCTAGAAGGGGAAGGGGTTTATAAGACCCTATCCTTAATTAGGCTCTTTTTAACCTTTAAGCGCTTAAGTTTATAAGTATTAACTATAGCTTAAATAGAGTTAACCCTAACTATTTAATCCGATAGCGCTATATCCTATTATATAATAATAAGAGATATAATAAGCGCTAAGGTTTTATTTTTAAGTAATACTAGGAGGGTTTATCGCGCTATATTATTATAATTTATAAAAAATAAGATTATCTTTTATTTTTTCTTATTAGGAGATTAATTATAGTTATTAATAGTAAGGCTTTTAACTTTTAAGATTAAGTTTAATATAAAAGATCCTAGCTAGTTCTTAACTTAGTATATTAGAAAGCGTTTAATATAGCTTCTTACTCTAATAAATTTATATAGAAAGCTTAGTAATATAGTAACGTAGAAAGTATATAATCTAAGAAAAAGCTTTCTAATTTTTAGGTTATAATAAGTAAAGCTTAATTCCTTATTATAAGTTACTAAAAGGCAGTTATTAGCGTAGTAAGTAAGTTTATTATAATAATAGTACTTATAACTCTTTTTACTTAAGATTATATTAATATTTAGTTTATTACTAAATTTATTAGTCCCCTATATTATAATATTAATAATAATAAGGGGTTTACCTTATTAAGTTTTATAAGCTAAGGTATCTTAATTCTTAACCCTATTAGCTAAGCTATAAATATTATTTTATATATTAGCTAAATTAATAAAGAGGGAACTTATCTATCTAGCTAAATTATCTATAGTTATACCTTTCGGGTTACCTTATTATCCTTTAATAACGGTCTTTAAGTAAGTTTTCTTATAAATCCTCTTAGGGGTTATTAGTTACTTTTCTTTTAGAAAGAACTTTATAACTTCTTCCTAGCCTTATCGAAGCTTTTAATTATAAAAGGCTATAATAAGCTAGTAACGCGAATCTTTAAGATAAAGCTTAAGATAGCCTTAGATATTTTTTATAAGCTAGCTATAAGGTATAGCTATAATATCTTTATAAGTTAAATTATTCCTTCTAAGGAGCCTAACTTAAATTTTTTTTAATAAAATATTAAAAACGTTACCTAATTCCGTAATAGCGAGTTTATAATTAGTCCTATACTTTTTATAATAAAGATAATCGTAAGTTTAGATTTAATTAGTAACTTATTCTATAATTTTTAGTTTTTTTATATTATAGTTTCTAATCTTTTTATCTAAGGTACTTTTCTAAGCTAAATTTAATATATTATAATATTTAATTATAATATTCTTAGCTATTTCCTAAAGCTAGTCTTTAGTTAAAATTTTTATATTTATTCTTTCCTTATTATTAATATAATCTTTAAGCTATTTAACTATTATAGCGTTTTTAATATTTATATTTATAAAGGTCTTATTAAGGCGACTATAGAAGTAAGCTAAAGTAAAGTTATAATTAAAGCTATCGAAAAAAGGAAAGAGAAAGGAGAGAAGCCCCCTTCCTAAGCTAGCTATATACCCCGCGCGATAACTAAGCGCTATCGGGAAAACCTAAATATATCCGCTATAATCCCCCTTATCTAGCTACGATTAGTTATAAATTAATCCCTTATATAGCCCCCTCCTTAAGCTAGCTAAGGAAATAAGAGCGTAGGACGGAAAAGTTATATACTATTACGCTAGCGAGACGCTTTATATAAACCCTAGTTAATAGCCTAATAGCCTCCGTAAAGATAAGGATAAAAGGGCAGAAAAGCTCCCTTATAGCCCGGAGAATTAAACCCTAATCTTTATAAGGAAAATTCTAATAAGCTTAGAATTATAATACCTCTTAAAGTAAGAATTAATAAACTTATATATTAGTAGTAAAAACTTACTTATATAGCTAGCATATAAGATTAGGTAATACTATACTAATTATAGGAAGCTTAGAAAATAACCTAATTATAGTAAATAATAAAGCTAGCTATATATTTATCGCTATATACCGCTAGCGCTAATTTATAAGCTAGGGCGTAATATAACTATAATATATACTTACTAATAAATTTACGCGCTTAAGCTACGCGCGGACTATCCTTATATAAAGTAATATAATAAGGCTAGAAATTACCTAAGCTATAATATTTAGCGTATACTTATCCCTCCTTACTTATTATCCCCTTAATTAAAATATTTCGGATTTACCTCTAACTTCCCCGCTTTACTTATAAAAAGCTTTAACTTTAATATTTTTATTTACTTACGAAGCTTTAAATAGTTACGCTTAAAATAACTAATCTAATTATATTAATAGTAACGCTAGCGCTTAGTAATATTAGAATAAAATTATATAAATATAATATCTATTAGGTTAGCTAAAAGGGGGGGTAGTAAATTAACTAGCGCGTTAAGAATATTCCCGGAACTAAATATTTTATTAAAATCTCGGAGAAAGCTAGTAAAAGCTACGTATATCGTAAGCTAGTTTTTACGATCTAAGCGCTCTTATAGCTTTTTATATAGCTTAGATAAGAGTAGAATAATCTTAGCGTAATTAGATTAGTATAATAGTTTAGCCTCGAAAAAGGTATATTCCTATTTTATAACGTATTCTCTAAGGGGCTTTAATAGCCCCTAATATATCTTAACTAAGGAAAAATTTACTTAGCGCTTTTTATAACTCTCCTTAAAAAGCTTAAAAATATACGCTAAAAAGGCTTTAAGCTAATAAGAAAAATCTATAGCTATAATAATATATAGAAAGAATATTTACTAGAAGGTGCTAAGATATAAAAAGATATAATAAAATTAGGACTTAAGCTCCCTAATTATAGCTCCGTTAATTATAAATTTAGTATATATAGTAGCTAGCTAAAAATCTAAGCTAAAATAAGCTAAGAGCGGCTTTAATATAAGTAGAATTTAATAGCGTTCTATACTAAAATCTTACTTTTACGTTTAGTTAGCGGTAAGAGAAGCTTTAATTAATATAAAAGTCTTACTAAGGCGATTATAGAAGTAAGCTAAAATAGAGTTATAATTAAAGCTATTAAAGAGAGGAAAAAGAAGGGAGAGAAGCCCCCTTCCTAAGCTAGCTATATACCCCGCGCGATAACTAAGCGCTATCGGGAAGACCTAAATATATCTGCTATAATCCCCCTTATCTAGCTATAATTAGTTATAAACTAATCCCTTATAATATTCTTTATTTCTTTTTTAAAATAGTTAAGGAATTTAGTTATATTTTAGCTAGTAAATTTTATAATAAGTAATAAGGCTAGCTAAATATTAATAACTTAAGTTTTCTTAGCTATTTTATTTTTAGGAGTTATTATCTTATTTTCCGTATTATTAAGGCTAACTAAACGGGAGCGATTAAGTAATTAAGTTAAGTTTTTAGAAGAAAAAAGCATATAAATCTTAAGAGGTAAAGTAATTAGTCTTATAAAGGAATAACATTTTATAATAATATAGCTATTTTAAAAAAGGAGGAGATAAAAATAATACTTTTTAAATAATAATATAAGATATAAGCTTAAGAGTAGATAAAAAATAAGAGTATTAGGACGCTAAAATAGAAAAGCTTATAAAAGATAAGGATAAGCTAAAAAAGTATATATAAAATTAAATTATTTAAAAGAACTATTTATAAGCTACTAATATTATATTATAATAATAATTAACTATTAATTAAATAATTATAATTATCTAATATTTTAGATTTTTTTTTTAAAAAGGTAACGTTTCTAAAAATAAGCTAGTAAAATAAGATTATAGTTCTTATTTATAATTTAAACTTAATTTAGCTATTATTTTTCTTATCTAATATAAGGGTATTATTTTATAAGTAGTTTTTACGGTAATTAATTATATTAAATATCCTTTATTTTTTTACTAACCCTCGCTTTAGTTATAACTTTATAAGTAACCGGCTTATATCCGAGAATAAAGCCCCTTTTATTAGTGCTAAGAATATAACTCGCCTTTTAACTTTTTAATTAGTTTATTATAATCTATAAGGGGTAGCTATTATCTTAATATTACCTTTTTTAGTTATCGAGCCTAATAGATTACGCCCTAAAGACTAATTTTAGCGGGGGAAGAAAGATACCCTAAGTAAGCGTAATAGATACCTAAGGGGCGTAACTTCTTAAGTAACTAAAATCTTTAACTAATATAAGAGGGGATCTCTAGCTATAAGGGGAGGCGCTAGATATAATTCTTTATAGGGAAAATAATAAGAAATCGATTTCCTATATAAAAATAAAAGTAGTAAGGGAGAAGAACTCGGGGACTATTTAATTAATAGTTAAAAACTTTAAAATAAGTATTTAAATTAGTAATTTAAGGTATAAAAATATAAGGTTTAAAAATAAAATTATAATTTTATTTAGTAAAGTTTTTACTATAAGTCCTTTTTATAACTTAATTTATAATATATAACTTTTATAAAAGCTATAAAGATTAGCTTAAGGGCTAATTCTTACTTAATTCCTTCCTTTTTACGAGGAAACTAAACTATACTATATATTTAATAATAGCCCCTTATCCTATTATTATTACCTTTAATAGTTTTAAAGCGTTAAAGTATCTAAGAACTAAAAGAACTTAAAGGACTATTTAATTATAACTTATATAAACTTTTAATAACTTACTATCCTAGTTTAGCGTTATTTTTCTTTAAAGAATATCTTTTACCGCCGCTAAACTAACTTTTTCTTTTTATTTAAAAAAAATTAGTTTATTACTTAAGTTAAAAATAGTTAAATAAAAATAGTTACGAATAATTAAACTTAAGAAAAAATAAAAATTAAGGAAGAAAATAAAATTACGATTTTTAAGAGGATCTCTAATTAATATTAGAATCGTGCTTATTAAAAAAGGAGGGATTATTATTACTAAAATAGCTATTATATATTTACGAATAGCTAGTCTTTTATAAGTAAAATAGTATTTAATATATATTCCTCCGTAAAATTAAATTTAAAGTTTTTATTAAAAGTTAAGAATATTAATTTTATAAAAGATTAAGAATCCTTATCTTAATAAAACTTTAGTAAGAAGATATTTAATAACTTAAGCGCTAGCTTAAAACTTATTAATATAAAATTTACTATTAATTTTACCGATAATATATAAAGTAAAAATAGCTTAATTATAAGTTAAGGCTAATTCGATATTATTTAAGCTTTAAATTATTATTAGATTATAGTTAATATTATTAAACTTATTAAGTAAATTTTTCCTAATAAAGGATTTATCTATTTTAATATCGATATATATTTCTATAATATTAAATAGTTTATTTTTACTAAATATTAAAATTTTTATATAAGAAAAATAAGAAACTTATTTTAAAAGAAAATTAATTATTTAAAAAATAGCTTCGATAATAGGAAAGTTTTTAAAAAAAAAGTTTCTAATAATATTAAAAGATTTTATCTTATATTTCTTAAAATCCGAAATAAGATAATATAAGTTATTAGCTAATTACTTATCTTTTTTAGCTTTAAATAATTTAGATAAGTTAGTTTTATTATTTAGATTATATTTTAAGATATTAAGGATTATATTATATATCTTAAAAAAGATTATAAAAACTTAATTAATATTAGGATCTTATTTAGTAAATTTATAAATAAGATTAATAAGGATAAGATTACCTTTTAAGCTTTTTTCGTTTTTTTTTAAAAAAAGCTATTTTATTTTTATTTTAAACTTAATATTCTTATCGAAAAGTTTCTAAATATTATCTATTAGCTTTCTAAGGAAATTATTTAATTTATAATTTAATTAGTAATTTAGATTTCGTAAAAATTTCTCCTTAGAATTATTTACCTTATATTTATATTAAAATAACTTACTTAAAGCTATATATTAAATAGCGTTATTTTATAAATTACCTTAAGTTTCTTTAATTAGCTTAATTTAAAAGTTTAAAATAAATTATTTATATTTATATATTTAGTTATTTAAGGTATTTTCGCTAATTAGCTATTAAAAAGTTTTTTAAAATAAGATATTAAGTTAAGAGAAAATAATTATTAATATAAATTATTTAGGATAAAAAGTTACTTAAGCTATTTTTTTTATTTTAAATATTTATAATCGGAAATTTTTTCTAATAAGTATATTTTAAAATATAAAGCTTTATTTTTATATAATAAAAGCGGTAATATTAAATTAGATAATAAACTTTTTCTAAAAAGCTTTTATTTATCTTTAAATTCTTAAATTAAGAAAAATAAATTTTAATCTAATTTAAGGGTTTAGATTTTTAGAATACTATTTTATAATATAACCCTTAAATAAAAAGAGAATAAGTTATATAAGTTTATTTATATAATTCTCGCTTTAAGCGGTAATTTATTTTAAAATATTTATAAATTAATTAATATTTTAATAAATAATAATTTAATTAGTTTTTTTAATTTAATTAAAAATAATATTAAAAATATTAATAAGCTTAAATTATTTAATATTTTTAACTTATAACTTAACTTATTATCTAAATAATTTTTATAAATTTAATTAATTATATAATTATAAATTATTATTTAAGTTAATATATTTAAGGTAATTTAAGTTTTAAAATATAATATTATAAAAGTAAAATATATTATTAACTATTTATATTATTTTTTCTTTTTCCGCGGAAAATAGAGGAGGTTTTTTAAAATTAAATAATATTATAAGAGGATTTAGAAAATATTATTTTTTTAAGGTATTTTTCCTTTAAGGTAAATAGTTTTCTTTTTAAAAAGGATTTTTATAATATAAAGGTTTTTTTACTTTTATCTTAAAAAGAGGTTTCCTTTTTACTTTCTTCTTAAAAAAGGATTTTAATATTTTCTTTACTTTTTTCTAATAAAGTAAATAGCTTACTTTTTTTTAATATTATTTATAATTTAAAAATATTTTTAAATAAAAAATAGCTAATTTTCTAAAAAAAATTTTAAATAAGTAAAAAATATTATTAAATATATATTTTAGTTAATTTACTTATTTAAATAGTTAATTATAATTTATTATAATATTTAAATTAATTAGGAAAAGTTTAATTATAATAAGTAACTTAGTTTTTTAAAAATTATTTTAATATAATAAATATTTTCTAATAAGCTTTATTTCCTTATATTATAAAAAAAGAAATTTATTTTTAAAAAGATAAAATTTTTTTATTATTTTATAAATATTAAAAATATAAGCTTTTTTTTTCTTAGCTATAATTTTTTCTTTAATTACCTTAAGGAGTTTAAAAATAAAAAAAAATATATAGCTAAAATTAAATAATAAATATAATAAAGCTTTTTTCTAAGCTAAAAATTTACGCTTATAAAATTTTATTAATAAAAAATATTTTAAATTTAATTTATTATTTTAATAGCTAAAAATTTATAAGTTAATAAAATATAAAATTATTATTAATTAATATATATTTATATATATAATTTACTAATAATTATATATATTAAGCTAGCTATTAAATATAATATATAAAAAAAGAAATAAGCTAGCTATTAATTATAAAATTATAAAATAGCTATTATAAAAAATATAAATATAAGTAAAAGTTTTTTAAAAATTAAAATAATAATTATAAAAAAATTTAAATTATTATTTAAAAAATATTAAGCTAATTATATAGCTAAAAGCTTAAAGAAAATTTCTTAATATAATCTTAAAAATATTTACTTAAGAGGATTTTATAGTAATTTCTAAATATATTAGTAAAATAGAGATTTCTTAATATATAATAATTTCCTAATATATAAAGATTTCTTAATAAAATTTAAAAATTTCTAAAAATATATTTTAATATTAGATTTTATTAGAAATTTTAGTAAAATCCTAAGAGTTATTATAAAGAAATCCTAAGAGGAAATCTTAGTAATTTCCTAAGCGTAAAGGTAATAAAATTTTTAGGGGAAATTCGAGTAAAATTTTAAAATAGGAAATCCTAGGAAATCCTAAGGAAATATTATAAGAGGTTAGGCGATTTATAGAGGTATTATTATATATCCTATATTACCTATTACGCTCTATATTATAAGATAGGGCGAATAATACAAACTTATTTTTCGTACTTATTAATATATAAGTATATAATAAATAGAATAGCTTTTATAGTGTCTGCGATTATTCTATAAGGTTAGCTTGTGGAGTAGGCAGCTTTACTAAACTCTAGTCGCCGATTAGGTAGGTAAGTAGCTTTTAATTAGCTTTATTTTACTTTTCCCCTCTTTACCCTCTTTAAAGCCTTACGAATAATACTAATAAGTAATATTATTATGCCTCTTCTTTACTTTATATATATATATATATATATATATATATAAACTTATATATATACTTTTTAGAATAATTAGATTTATAGAATAATATAAAGAGTATACTATATACGTATAAGCGTAACTTTTTTATTTTTAAAGAATTTTAAGCAGTATTATCTTTATAGAACAATATTGCTCTCAAGCCTATACAATTCACAATAGAGTTGGATTTGGGCTGTAGAACAATAGTAAGTGAAGCAATCCAAGAACGTTTCAAGGTCTTGCCTCTGCTCGATGAACAGATATAAATTGTCGGGATCGTCTCGTCTTCCTTCGTTCTCTATCAGCTTCACTCTCAACTCAGTTCACTCGTCTACAGACTACAACAACCAATATATCCTCAATACTTTCAAATCTCATCTTTACCCGCCTCCTTAAGCCCTCCAAGGACTTTCCTCTTCATTCAACGTCTTGAACCTCTTAGGAGCCTCATCTCAACAACTATCATCATGCCTTCCCAGACTTCCGCCATCACCTCTATTGCCAAGCCCGCTTCCGTTCTCGCCCATGGCCAAGGCAACGGCAACAACGGCATCTACTACGTCGTCATGTAAATGGATCTACATTAGAATGGGCGTCTAGCAGCTTTGCCATTACTGAACGGGCGGAAGAAGTCAGAGGATCTCGCGGAACAACATGGCGTTAACGGATGCTTTTGAAAACGGGCGCACGACGATACCAAGCTTACATCACGCTTCATTTTCCATTATTTCTCACCAGGCAATGAGAACGAACTGATCACTCGCTTCCTCGAAACCTGCTTCCCTTTTACCTAAACCCCCCTGCGACCCTGATCTGCCCTGATACCCAACTGAGGAGGATCTTATCGACACAATGTTTCCTTGTCGTCGGCATAGTCCGTCTCAGTGGCATACATCTAGCGGAAGCGAAGGGTTCTCTTCTTTGTCTGCTATGATTAAGGAGTTCATCGGTCGTCTTTTCAGACTACCCTTGTCGTTTTCGGTTCTCAAGGCAGGACGGCTTCGGCCGATAGTCATAGCAATATATGCCATGATGCAATGAATCGAAGCTTTAAGGTAATTGTGACCAGAGAAATCGTAGCGGACAGAAGCGCGGACAGAAGCTTCTAGCTTCTTGTCTTCGGATCGTCGTCTAATAGCCAACTTGCGGTTTTTGAGTTATCTGCTGCACCGGAAGACAGCATTGTTCAATTGCTCACGAACTATAAATCGTCTCTGGTGATAGTTTCACATATAGGTAGAGATGTGAAGGGGATTTTAGATACAGCCTTTTGCCCAGATATCGGACTTTGATTTCTCAAGAACGCATGACCGGCTGAGAACTTAGTAGAAAGGACGATGTGCGACACTGAGTCGGTAAGGAGGAACTATAATTACGCGTAGTGTACGCGTAGATTTCAGATTTCCGCCTATTTCACGTCCGCTCTAACTTTGGGTGTCGTCACTAATAGTAGGCACGGGTCACTTAACCTAACTTAGTTATATAGGTATGACTCTTATACTTTAGATATAGACAGATAGCTTAGGCTTTTCTAGTTTATATATAATTAACCTTACTTTACTACCTATATATAAGTTTCCTTTTATCGTGCTATTTTATAGCTATATAAGGCTATCTTTAATAGTTAGGTAATACGGCTATATATCTAATAACTAAGATAGGGGGCTTATAGCTTTTAGCGCTAACTATCTTACTTTTTATAAACTAGATTTATATAACTAACTAATTTAGCCTTTTTAACTAATATTACTAAAAGCCTTATCTTTACCCCTTTTTCCTCCTAAACTTTCTTTCTAACTAAGACCTAATTTTCCTTATTTAGTTCTTCCCTTTCCTAACCTATAAGGGCCTAACGGTTCTAGCCTCTTACCTCCTAGCTTATAGATATAGATAGCTCTTACCTAAACTAAATACTTAACCTATCCCCTTTTCTTTTTTCTCCCCTTTTTTCTCTTTTTTTTTTAATATATATATTAAAGATATTAAGATTATATATTAAAATTATTATATCTAATATCTTTTTCTTATTCGAGCCTTATATTAGTTTTTATTAATCTTAATTTATTTTTTATATTATCTAAATTTATTATAGCTTTCTAATTTAGATAATAGCTTTTATTTTTTAATATTTATTTTTAGATAGCTAAGGATATTTTAAACTTAAATTAAAGCTTAGATATAGATAAGCCTTTATTTTTAAATAGCTATAGCTAAGTTATTAAAACCTTTATTAATAAGGATATAGGTAAGTTTAGAGGTAATAGTAATATTTACTAATAGCTAAAAGCTATTAACTTAGCGTTTACTAAGCTTAATAAAGCTACTAAATACTATAATAAGAAAATTAAAGTTATAAATATTAACTTAATAAATAAGGCTATAAACTTTATAAATAGTAATACTATATTTTATAATATTTATAAGTATATTAGGATAAGTAAAGCTACGCTTAATAACCTTTATCTATTATAAATAATTTTAAAAGAAAAGTTTACTTTTAGTTATATTTTATAATAGCTATAAATATTAGTATAGTTTAGCTAAAACTTAAGTAAGTTTCTTTAAGCTTACTATTATAAAACTTATTAAACGCTTTAATTAGTTAATACTAAGGATTTTATTTATAATAGCCTCTTATTATTAGCTTTTAAGAATATATTCTTAAGTATAATAATTTATAAGTTTATTTCTAATATTATTAATTAAAAATTATATTATATTATTATATTATAATAAGCTACCGCTTTAATTAGCTTAGTAAAAGCTTAGGATATTATTTAAGCTTTTATAGAGATTTAAGTAGCTAAATAAGCTAACCGCTAAGTTCGAAAGTAAGTAGCTATTATAGCTATAATAAGGGATCTTTTCTAAGAGAAATTTAAGTATTTACTTAATATACTAATAAGATAGCGCTTAAGCTTTACCTTAAAATAAGATTTTTAAAATTAAGCGTAAGAATAATAAGTAATATTTATAGCTTTTAATTTTACTAAGATATCTCTTACTAAATATACTCCTTAGTAAGATACTTATAAAATAATACTATTTATAACGCTTATTATAGCGAGACCTAATTACTAAAATAAACTTAATAAAATTAGTTAAGGTTAAGGTTAAAGATAAGGTAACTCTAAGCTACCTAAGATAATAAAATATTAGGTACTTAAATAAGTAAGTTTTATTATAATAAGTTATAATATTAAGAATTTATTAAATATTTATATTAATAATACCCTCTTTTTTCCTTAAGATTAACTTATATATATTTAGTATAAGGAAGCGGGCTATAAAGTATTAAATTATCTTATTCTATTTTATAAAAGTTTATAAGCTTAGGAGAAAGATATTTTTAAAGGGCTTATCTTTAATAAGTCTACTAATACCCTAAGTATTAGGAGTCTAGCTATCCTTTTACTAGCGCTAATATAGTAAATTTTAATATACTAAGTTAGTATTAAGTTTAATAATTACTTAGAATAATCCTTAACCTAAAAACTAATCTAATAGCTATATAATATATTAAGTAAGTTAATAGGTAATTTATCTAGCTAAATTTACTTAAATATAATCTTATTAGAGTTAAGCTTAAACTAGGGAAATACTACTCTTATTACCTAAGCGACCCTTATTATTATAATAAATAAGTTAGATTTAGAGGAAAGTTTAGTAAATAAGTTAAACTAAATTATACTAATAAAAGATAATAAGGTTAAACTTAATAAGATTATCTAAAAGGTACTTATAATAATTATTATAATAATAAGCTTAGATAACCGTTATCTTATTAAGCGCTAATCCTTACGCTTAGATATTATTAAAGAAACTTTTAAATTAGCTTTAGATCTTAAGGCTATATTTCGTTATAAGAAACTAGCTAAAATTATAAAGAACCTAAGTATAGGATTTTTTAATAAGCTATATATATCTTAATAAGCTTTAAGAAAATTAGT
Organism: Ophiocordyceps camponoti-saundersi (nom. inval.); assembly: GCA_003339415.1. NCBI lineage: Eukaryota > Fungi > Ascomycota > Sordariomycetes > Hypocreales > Ophiocordycipitaceae > Ophiocordyceps > Ophiocordyceps camponoti-saundersi. The sequence goes on from PDHQ01000048.1 coordinate 24,120, forward strand.
AAAGGTATAAGCTAAAAATAGTATAAGTAATATTAATTAAGTTAAGCTAGTAAAATACTTTATTATACTAATTAATCTAGTTAACTTCTAGTAGGTAAGTTTAGAGGGCGCTAAGTAATTCTAATACCTATTATTATATAAGTAATAAGCTTTAACTAAAATAAAAAAGGGAAAAGGTAAAGCTAAGGCTAAACCTAAAGCTAAAGTAACGATAGTAAATAGTAATATTATTAGATTTAACTAATTTACGGTAAATATTAAATTATAGTAAGAAAATTTTACTAAGTAGTTTAGAATCCTATATACTATTATATTTAATAAACTAGATAAGTATATATTCCTTAAGCTATCCCCTATTACTATTTTAGCTAATTAAGGATTCTAAGTAAACTTTCTTAACCTTAACTTTATTCGTAAATATAATATTAAGATTAGGCCCTTAAATAATATAAAGTTTTAAGAGTTACTTATAATAATTACTAATATAGGAAAGTAGCTAATTTAAAACTTTACTATTTTTTAAGTTTTTATATAAGGTATTAATAGGGAAGTTTAAGCTATTATTAAGCTTAAAAATAAGTTTATAGCTTTAGATAACGTCCCTATTATTCTAAGACTCTTATAATTATTTAATATTAAAGCTATTATCGATATATAAAAAGGTATTATTAAAATCGGTAAGACTTTTAAGAGGAATAAACTAATTATATTAAAAGGCCTAGTTATAGCTTTTACTAACTAGTAGAAGATTATACTTACCCCTAATACGCCGCTTTTACTAAAAAAGTTTATCGAAATACTTTTAGATTTTTCCTTATTTTTAAGAGAAGATATAAACTTAAATATAGATAGCTTTAATATTAACTATATATTTAATATAGAATTTTTAAATTAAAATATTAATAATAACCTAAGTATATTACTAAACTATATCTATAAGAGGCTTATATTTCTATATTATTTTTTAAATATTTTTACTTTAACCTAATTACCCCTTTAATCTATTACGTACCTTAACTAATAAGGAGAGATAATATAAGTATTAAAGCTAAGTTTTAAGATTATTTTATACTAGCTTTATTTTACTTTAAATAGCTATTACCTAAGCCTCTTATAATTAAAGGAGCGGTAGCTAGCTTAAAAGTTACCTCTAATACTAAGCGATATTAGAGGCTAGATAGATAATATTAGCCGGGTTCCTAGGTAATAAAACCCCTAGTATCCTTATTCTTAATATAGAGAAGAGTTTAGCGGCGAGATATTAACTAAACTATTAATAGAGACTTAGTTATAAAATAGTTTAATTTATATAATATTACGCTTAGACCCTTAGTTTTAGGATACTTAAGGGAGGAGATTATATATATATTTTATATATATCGTAACCTTAAAAGTTAAGATATAAGGGATATATTACTAATAAACCTTTTCTTATATTACCTAAAAATTATATTTAGAATAAAACTATAATATTATAGTTAAAAAAGAAAATAGAATACTTTATAGCGGTATTAGATAAAGAAGATTATTTATAAGAATATTAACTCTAGGATTTATAAATATATAATAGTAGCTAATAGCGAACTAAGCTAATAGTTAGCTAAACTTATTATAATTATTAAAAATAAATCTAATCTCTAAGCTAAGTAAAAGCTAATAATAAATTACTATAACGTAAATAAAGACTTACTAGGTATTATAATTCCCTTATTATTAGAACTTTATAATTAACTCTTAAACTTTAGGATCGGTTTATTTAATATATTTAATTTAAAATATAGCTACTAAGCTATACTTATAGCCCCTAAGCTTTATTATATTCTAGCATTTTAAATCCTAAGTTTTTCTTAATTATAACTAATAAAATTTCTATAAGAAACTTAGTTAGCGGCTTATAGCTTTACTAAGATAATAAAGTTAGCTTTTAAAGCTATATTTAAACTTTTACCTAAGCTATCGCTATTAGTAATACCCTTAGAAAGTAATTATATTATACCCTTAAATAACTATATTAATAATATCTTTACTAAGTATATAAGCTTTAAGAAGTAATAGTAGTTTATTAGGGACTACTTCTTATTATAATTACTATAAGCTCTCCTCCGGTTAAGTTTTAAGAAAGTCTTCCTAGGAATAACGAATATCTTTACTATTAGATAGGTATATTATATAAGAGGTTAGATTACGATAAAGCTTAGCTAGCTATAGAAAATTAAGGACTAGCTTATGCCGGCAAACTAGCGATAAGTTCGAGCTTTCTTAGGGGCTATAAGCTTATATTAAAAATAAATTACTAACTATATAGAGCTTTTTAAACCTCTAACTAAACTTATTAGGAATATACCCTTCGTTTAGGGCTTATATAAAGCCCTTTTTTTTATAATCTTAAAGTTTATAGCTAAAGCTATAATAGTAATATATAGCTTTAAGCTTAATAAGCTAGTATAAGTCTATATTAATATATTAAAATATAGCGTAAGCTATATTATATTATAGGAAAAAGATAAGGTTAAGGTACCTATTTTTTATAATTCTTTTTTACTTATAAAAACCTAGCGAAATTACGGGATATATAAGAGGGAATTTTATACTATTATCGAGTTTTGCTAATAATATAAGCACTTCTTTTATACTATTTAGCTATTAGTAATTTTTACTAACTACTTACTTTTAACCTAGTTCCTAAAGGTAGAAAGATATAAGGGTATCTATACTAAGTAGGTAATAAAGCTAAGGTAGCTTAATATTATCCTCGAATATAATTCTAAAAATAGAAATATTATAATAGATAGCCTATTACGGACTTTATTCCTATCTAATAATTATAATATTCTAAATATTATAGATTTCGGCTACTTCGACCTAGGTAAAGGCTTATAAAGATAGAAAAATAGAAAAACTAGCTTTAAGGACTTACTTAAATATTTAAGGGGTAATAAGATTAAGATATTATTAGTAAATAAGTTTAGGCAAGCCTTACTTAAATTATCTTAGCTATAATAAAACGCCCTTAAGTTATTATAATAGTAAATAGGATAAAAGTTACCTAAGGAACTTATACTAATAATAATTACTTTAAGATAGCTTAATATTTTTATATTTTTAGCTAGATTTACTTAAAATATCTAGTATAGGGAATTAGTTAGATAGCTAACTAAGGGAAAATTAACTAATCTTTAAAACCGGATTAGATTAGCATAAGTAAAATAATAAGTCTTATCTTTTCGATAATACCTTAAGTAATATATCCTCTTATATCGCTACCTATCTAAAAATTAATAATATTACCTTTTACTAGATAAGGTGCTTAAAGTACTAAGATAGGCTTATAATAAAGTAAGATACTTTAGCCTAAAGCTAATATATAAATAACTCTTTACTTATATTTTTTAGCTAAATATAACTTAAAATATTATAGCTTACGTAAAAAGCTATACTAAGTATTTATTTTTTATACCTCGCGTGCTTAAGTTACTAAATTAACTTATTATTATTAGCGCCCTATTTTAAGTTATTAATATAAACTATATTAGGCTATTCCTTACTATTAGTAATAGTGCTAAATTTATATTAATTATTATCGATTACTTCTTAAGGTTTATTTAGTTAATAGCGTGCTAGATAGTAAGTATATTAGAAACCTTAATTTAATTACGAAGCTAGATAAACTTCGTAGCCCTTACGCTTATAGCTATATACTTAGACTTTAAATCTACTTTCTTATTTAGAGAAGTAGCTACTTTCCTAAAAGCTTAACGCGTTACTTATATCCTAGCCTTATCTAAGTTTTACTAAAATATTAGCCTTATCGAAGTTATAAATTAAATCTTCTTATAAATCCTAAATTAAGCTAGGCTTAAGGAATTATCTTAGTTAGATTACTTATCGAAAATTATAAGATAGCTAAATTATAAGATAGTTCGAATACTTAGCTTCTCGCTATCTAAGATTTTATATAATATATAGTAAGATAAGTTATTACCCCTTACCCTATCCCTAAAAGTTTTTAAAGCTTTTAAAGCTAGTAAGAAGGTAAAATAGCTTATAGGAGGTTAATATACTAATCTAGTTTTACGTTATATTACTAAAGCTTTTAACTAAAAAGGCCTAGTTAAGGCTAAGTTTAAACTAAAAGCTAAAAGCTATAAATATTACTAGGAAATAGTTAAGATAGCTAAGTTTAAGCTAGGTAATTTTATATACGTAGCTAAGGAAGGTAAACTTACTAAGCTATAGCTAACCTAAGTTAGCCTTTTTAAGCTAAACTAATAGGTAAGAAAAGTTTTATAAATAATTCGCTATATAAATAGTATTATAATTAAAAGTATAGTAAACTTAACTTTTTACTAAGACTTATTAAAATACTTCCTTATATAGCTTAAATACCTAAAAAGTAATAATTAGTAAATACCGGCTATATTAGCTAGCTTATAACGATTTTAAAAAGACTTATTTTTTCGCCTTACTAACTTAAACTTAAGTATTTTCTCTTTTAGTTACTTCTCTTTTCTCTTTTTTTTCTTATATACCCTTTTTCTCTTATATTTACTATATTTACCTTAACTTATCTTACCGTTAAGGTTTCCTTTTACTATAATATACTTAAGTAGCTTTAACTTATAATTATATACTTAGTAGATATAATTTCCTAAACGCTTATTAATATATTACTATAAGTAACCGATATTATACTAGATTTTATAAATTAAGAGCTTTTTAATATACTAATATAGGATAATATAAAAAAAGGCGATAATTTTATTTCTAATAAAAATCTTATATTTATAGCTATCTCCCCTTATATAAGCTTTAGTAGCCCTATCCCCTTTATTATAAGCTTTAAAGAAGGCGATATTATAGTATATAAAAAGCCTTAAAACCTATACTAGCTACTTAAAAGCTTAAGATAAGTTATTAATAAAGCGATAAATAGAAAAATAGTTTATAAACGCTTTAAAGCGTAGCCTAACTTATAAATAATATTTAATTACCTAAATATACTTAATACTAAGAACCTTATTTAGTTAAAAGTTAAACTTATAATTATTACTTTTTTCGTTAAAGCTAAGGTAGCTTTTAAGTAAGCTAAATATTACTTAGTTAAAAATTACTTACTAAAATAAATATAACTTTTATATTTAGCTTTTATAAAGCTATCGAAAGCTATTATCGTAATAATAAGTAATACTTTATATAGTTAAGCTATAATAAAATAATAAATTATATAGCTTATAATAAGATTTATATAATAGCTTTAAAAGCTTACTTAGCTTAAAATAAAGATAAAGGAAATATAGGGGATTAAGGATATTATAATAACCTAATACTCTCCGATATTCCCTCTTATACCTATATACTTAGTTTAAATATTTAATATTATTACTAACTTCCTTAATTTAAATATTATTAACTTACTAACTAATTTCCCTAAATTAGCGTCTAAGCTAAGATACTTTAAGCGATTAGAAATTATAGCTAAGAATATATTTTTAAGGGATTTTAAGTATCTCTATTAATCTATCCTAAAAATAATATATTAGTAAACTTTTTATTAGATTAATAAATAGAATAAGTTTATATCTTAATTTTTACGTATTACGAAGGAAAGATTAGTAATAATCTAGCTCTTTAAGGGGAAGCTTTTTAAGAAAAAGCTTAAGAGATACTTAGCGTTAGAATAGCCGATAATAGCTTAAAAATAATTACCGTTACTAAGCCTTATTACCTAAATACTAGCCCTAGGTCCTATTTTAGAGGAAATATATATTATAGCTTAAGTATTATATTTTAGAATTATAGCTTAGAATAAACTTAATCTATAACTTATAATATAAATAACTCCTTAAGCTATTTCTTAGCTTATAATTTCTAACTTAGTAAACTTTATTATTACTAAGCCCCCTATTATAGTAAGAAATTAGGTAAAAAAAAATATAAGAGATAAGTACTTATATTAAAAAGTATCGATTTAAGTAACTATTTTATCGAGTTTTTACTTAAGAGTTTATCTAGCTAAGTACGATTAAATTTAAGGCGAATTATAACTTACGTTTATAAATTATTAGCTTATACTTAAGAGATACTTAATATAACTAGTAATTTAAGTTTTCCTATATAAGCTTTTAATAGATTAAAAGCTATAAAAAAAAAGATAAATTTACTAATTACTTTAATTAAAGATAATTTAAATTACTTAATATTTCTTAAAATAAATATAATAATAGTAAATAATAAAGTAAATATTAAATATAGGAAAATTAAAGTAAAACTTAATAAAGTTTAGTTTAAAGTAAAGGGATTATTATTTAAAGCTTAATTTATATATATTCTTTCCTTTTTTTCTTCTTTTTATTATCTTCTTTTTCTTTCCTTAATCCTAAAAGGGGATAAATACTTTAAACTATCTTTATATAGTAGTAAATATAATAGTAAGTACGGGTTACTTAACCTAACTTAGTTATATAGGTATAACTCTTATATTTTAAATATAGATAGATAGCTTAGGCTTTTCTAGTTTATATATAATTAACCTTACTTTATTACCTATATATAGGTTTCCTTTTATCGTGCTGTTTTATAGCTATATAAGGCTATCTCTAATAGTTAGGTGATACGGCTATGTATCTGTCACATATATATAGCGCTAGAGCTCGAGTTCTTAGCGGAAATTATAGCCGGTTTGTTAGGGATCCACCTGGCAGGCACTCACGTGACCCAGCCAGCAGGCCCCTTCTTCTTTATCTCCCGTAGCTAGGTAGGCAGCTTTAGCTTAGCTTCTTCATCATCACACACACACACATTCTGCGCTCGTTCTTTGCCTCTATAGTGATGGCACGCCTTGCGTGAGCCATTATACGGTTGGCTTTGGATCACTGCATCTTTCATTGTACAGTGATAGGCATCATGGCCCATCGTTAGTCAGATGAGCTTCGTTATCGACGGACGAGATTTTACAGTTTCCTTCGTCGGCTGGAACTTGAAAGGGCCCTTTTCCTTTTCCCTCTCTTCCAGACACATCGCCTTCCTAGCTAATCACAAAGAAATCTTTTATTGTTCCCCATTTACCCTCAGGTGTTGTACGGTCTACCCTATAGACCTCCCTCTTAGTTAGTCAGCGCTGCCGGCCCCACTTTTTAGGGCCTGGCCTAGCCACACAGACCTAGCACAGTCATCATCATAGTCATCAGCACCAGGAATCTCACCACCTTCATCAGTGCTGCCTTTGCTGTATGTAGGTGTATGATAAGGTGCATGTGTGCCAACTTATGTATTAGTAGGTACACAGCATACCCGGGCACCTATCGTATGAGTACTACTTACACACAAACGTACCTCCTTTCTACAAGTCCTTTCATGGTCTAAAGATCGTCGCAGTCGTGTCTTCGGCATTCAGGGCCTAGAAGCGAAATCAGGGCCCTCTCTCATCTGGTTTCCATCTTTTTAGCTTGGCTTCGATTTATGTTCATAACTTTATTTTCTTAGTCGTTAATCGTTAATCTTCGACGCTACGTCCTTAGCGGGTCCTTATTTATAAGCTAGGCGGTGAGCCCGCTATATATATATAGGTCCGGCAGACAACTTCCCTCCTATATAATTATAGTTTTTGCCCCGCTATTAGTACTTAGCGGAGACTATTATAAAAACTCTACTAATATTAAAACTTAGCCTCCGGCCTTACTCTTACCGATAACTATAATACCTTTATAAGCTTAAATTATAACTTATATAACTATTATAATATCGCCTATAATATTAGCTATTATAGCTTATAACGCTAAGATAATTTTAATTACTTTATATAAAATAAAAATAATAAAAAAAACCTTTTAAAAGGAAAATAATTAAGGCTTTAAGAAAATTTTATATAATAATAATTTTACTATTTTTATTTATATTATTATAAGGGATTAGCTTATAACTAATTATAGCTAAATAAGGGGGATTATAGCGGATATATTTAGGTCTTCCTAATAGCGCTTAGTTATCGCGTGGGGTATATAGCTAGCTTAGGAGGGGGGCTTCTCTCCCCTCTCTTTCCTCTCTTTAATAGCTTTAATTATAACTTCTCTTTAGCTTACTTTAATATTATACTCTTAATAAGATTATTATATTAATTAAAGCTCCTCTTACTATAAACTAAACGTAAAAGTAAAATTATTATAAAATAACGCTATTAAATTTTACCTACGCTTAAGCTTTTACTTACTTACTTTAGCTTAAACTTATAATTAGCTACTATATATACGAAATTTACTATTAATAAAGTAATAATTAGGGAGCTTAAAGTTTAATTTTATTATATCTTTTCCTATCTTAGTACTTTTTAGTAAATATTCTTATTATATATTTTTTTAGTTATTAATTTCTTAAATTAGCTTAATACCTTCTTAATATATATTTTTAAGCTTTTAAGAAAGAGCTATAAAAAATACTATATAAGTTTAAACTTAGTTAGGATATATTATAAGCCGTTAAAGGCCCTCGGAGAATATATTATAAAGTAAGAGTTTTCCCTTTTCGAAGCTAAGCCGTTATATTAGTCCGATTACGCTAAGATTATTTTACTTTTATTTAAGCTATATAAGGAGTTATAAGAGCGCTTAGATTATAAGAACTAACTTATAATATATATAGCTTTTATTAGCTTTCTTTAGGGCTTTAATAAAGTATTTAATTTTAAAAATATTCCTAACGCGTATATTAATTTACCGCCCCCCTTTTTAGCTAACTTAATAGATATCTTATTTATATAATTTTATTTTATTATTAATATAACTAAATTAGTTATTTTAAATATAACTATTTAAAATTTTATAAGTAAATAAAGATATTAAAATTAAAGCTTTTTATAAGTAGAGTAAAATAGTTAAAAATAAATTTAAAATATTTTAATTAAGGGGATAATAAGTAAGGAGGGATAAGTATACGCTAAATATTATAGCTTAGGTAATTTCTAGCTTTATTATATTACTTTATATAAGGGCGGTCCGCGCGTAGCTTAGGCGCGTAGATTTATTAATAAGTATATACTAAAGTTATATTACGCCTTAGCTTATAAACTAGCGCTAATAATATATAATAATAAGTATATAGCTAGCTTTACTATTTATTATAATTAAGGTATTCTCTAAGCTTCCTATAATTAATATAATATTATCTAATTTTATACGCTAGCTATATAAGTAAGTTTTTACTATTAGTATATAAGTTTATTAATTTTTACCTTAAGCGGTATTATAATTCTAAGTTTATTAGAATCTTCCTTATAAAAATTAAAGTTTAATTCCTTAAGCTATAAGGGAGCTTTTCCGCCCTTTTATCCTTATTTTTACGAAAGCTATTAGGCTATTAGCTAGGAATTATATAGAATATCTTATTAGTATAGTAATACGTAACTTTTCTATCTTACGCTTTTACTTTCTTAGCTAGCTTAAGGAGGGGGCTATATAAAAGATTAGTTTATAACTAATTATAGCTAGATAGGGGGGATTATAGCGGATATATTTAGGTCTTCCCGATAGCGCTTAATTATCGCGCGGGGTATATAGTTAGCTTAGAAGAGGGGCTTCTCTCCTATCTTTTTCCTTTTTTTAATAGCTTTAATTATAACTCCTTTTTAGCTTACTTTAATATCGTACTCTTAGTAAGATTATTATAATTATTAGCTTTATATTAGCTTTTATAAAGCTTTATTAGAAATACGCTATTAAGGAGAATATTATATAAGCTATTATTATTATTTTTAATAATAATATTTTTTTATTTTTTAAAAAATATATTAAAGCTTACGCTAGCTTTTTTATTAATATTATTAAAATATATTTTAATAAGCTATAAGCTTTAATATACTATATATTATATATAATTATAATATTAATTAATAATTTAAGATTTTTACTTATAAGTAAGATAATATTATTAATATTTTCCTAATTTAAGCTAATATTATATTTAATTTATTAGCTTTATTTTTATAATTTTAAAAAAAGCTAAGATAAATAAAATTATAATTTTTACTATTATTATTATAATAAAAGTAAAAATATAGTAAGTAAAGCTAAATTTTAAAATTTCCTTTTATTTTAATTATTTTATTATATAATATTAAACTTTTTTTTCGCTATTTAAAAAGCTATAATAAACGCTATTAGCTAATTAATCTTAAATTTCCCTTTTATAAGCGCTATTAAGATAAGGTTTTTTATTATTATTACTAATTTTAAGATTTAGAAGCTTATTATTATAAATATAGCGAAAATTTATATTACTATTAGTTATAATAAGGTAAATATCTTAAAGAAATAAATTACTTATATTATTTTTAATATTTTAATAAACTTTTATAGCTTTATAAATAAAACCCTTATCTTAATAACTAAGCTTATTAATAGTAAAGCTAAAATATAAATAAAAGTTAAGCTTATAAGCTATTATCTTTCGAATAACTAAAATTTTTAAGATAAGCTATCTGCGGCTATTTAAATTATCTTTTTCTTTACTAAAGTTAAGCTTTTTTAACTTTTTAATATAAGCGGCTTAGCTTATAAGATTAATAAAACCTCCTTATTTACTTAATATATTAAGTATTTTAACTAATATAAAGCTAAATTTTATATTTAACTAGCTTATTATAAAATTTATAAAAAAAAGAATATAATAAGTATAATAAGCTTATATAATATATTAACTATTTTAAAGCTTATATTTTTATATATAATAAATACTTAGTAAAACTTATTTAAAAAAATAAAATCTTTAGCTATTTTACTTAAATATAGCGAAAATAAATTTATAAAATAAACCTTACTATATTTTTTACTTTTTATAGATTAATAATAAACTTATTAAATAATAATATACCTTTTAGTTAATAAACTTAATAATAAGCTTATAACTTTATTTTATTATTTATAAAAATATATATTAATATTATAAAAATTACTATAAATAAAAAGGTTTCTAAACTTAATTATAGCGAATTTACTTTTAGCTTAGGCTTTAAGGATAATTTAGCTAGCTTAATAAGCTCCCTCTCCCCTACTTAACTTAAGGCTACTAGGAAATTCCCTAAAACCCTTATATTATTATTTTTAATACTTAGCTTTATTAGTACTAGCTTAGATATTAACTTAATTAAAGTTAAGATAGCTAATAAAGCTATTAAAAATAAAAACGCCGCTATAATAACCCCTTTATTTAAAAATAAAAAAAATTATATTATTTATTATATTACTTATTTTTAATAACTTAAGTATATTATTAATAAATAAGTAATAAAAATTACCTAAAAATATTCTAAGCTAATATAGCTAAAAATAGCGTTATATATAATACCGCCTTATAATTTACTTTTATTAATATTATAAATATAGTTTTTTTATAAAAGCTTTTTTATAATAATAACTTACTTTTTTAATATTAAACTAAGTTTTATATTAGATTCGATTATTTTACTCTTATAGCGTTATAAACTAATAAAGCTAAAAAGCTTTAAGTTTTAATATATATTTACTAAGGAAAGGGATATTAAGCTTACTTATAGTTTAAACTTATTACTTATAAGAGTAATTATAAAAACTTAATTTAAGTTAAAGTTAGTAAAATAATTTTCCTTAATATTTATATCTAACTATATATTTATTAACTATAAACTTTATAAATCCTTTTTAACTAATAGCTATATAAGCATATTATAATTATTAGGGACTTTAACTTTAAATATTATATATAATAACTATACCTCCCTTAAAGAGAAGAAAACGCTAATATTATAGCCTTAGCTAATTACGCTTATTAATATAAGCTTATTATTTTAAATAAACTAAGCTAGCTAACTTATAATTACGGAAATATCTTAAACCTTATCTTTATAAATATCCCTTTTATTTTTAATATAATCGCTTATTACCTTTATATAAGCTTTAATTATAAAACTATTATTATTATACTAAAAAGCCTTTTTTCTAATAACCCCCCGCTTTTATAATATATCTTCTAAGATTTGCTTAAGGATATTGCTAATTTCGCCTTATAGGTAAAAGTAAGCGTACTTACCCTCCCCTCTATTATAGCTACGATAAGTAATTTAAATAAACTAATAAAAGCTTTTATTTTATTTTTTAAATAAGTAATAAAGTTTACTTATAAGCTAGCTAAGCTAAACTTTAAGCGTATTATATAGTAAATACTTAAATATACTAAGAAAGTAATAGCTATATAATAAGCTTACTATTAAGGCTTTTAAACTACTTATATTTTCGAAGCTTAGAAAGCTTTAAAAAAGGAAATCCGCTAAGCTAAGAAAGAATATTATAAGGATATTATCGCTAAGGCCTTATTAGATAAAAATATCTACTAAGTATTTAGCTAATATAAAAAGCGCTTATAGTTTACCTCGCCCCTTTTATAAGTTAATAATATACTTATTATTAAACTTACCGAGAAAGCTATAATTTTCTAAAAATATCTCCTTAAGAGGTTTTCTTAGAATAATAACTATTACTAAGTTAATAATACTTACCTTACTTAATTAATTTTTTAGGATAATAACCTTATATAAGTAAAGATTATAAGAGCGGTTTATAGCTTAAGTAATATAACCCTAAGTATAAATAATATTATTATTAAAATATTAAAAGCTATTTAGATTTATATTATAATATTTATTATAGCGTTATATTAAAGCTACTTAACTCTAAGCTATTACTTTTTACTTTTTAAGAAAATATAAGTTACCCTCCTTTTTAAGCTGAGGTAAAATATTAATATAATTAAAAGCTAGCGCCTTATTACGCTTCTCTCTTACCTAAGTAAAAAGCTTAAATAACTCCTCGCTTATTATATTACTTAAAAATATATTTAATATAATATAATCTCCTTTTAAATATATAAACGTTTTACTTATAAGGTTATTAACTAATATTATTAGCTATTTTATTTATAATATTAAAAACGCTCTTAATTAAGGCAAAATAGCTACCTTTATTACCGCTAATATATAAGGGGCTTTTAATATAATTTTTTATATTCGCCTCCTTTTATAAATATACTTATAAAGCTAGCTTAATAATTTACTCCGCTAAATAAACTTTTTTATAATAAGGAGACTTACTAATATATACTTAAATAAAATAGTTATTTTAATAAACCCGCTTTTTTATAACTTATTATAAAGCTTTCTTATTTCCTTTATATTATATATACTTTATATTACTTTAATTTACTAACTAGATAAGCTAAATAGCTACTTTATATATATAGATAATTATAATATATTTATAATTAATAAAAACTTAAAAAAAATTAGCTATAAGGCCTAGCGCTTACTAAATACCGCTATTTACTAAAAATAATATAATAATACTAATTTTAACTAAGCTAAGATTAAAGTTATATATTTTATTAAGCGGTAATAATTAATATTACTTAGCTTTTATTATAACGGGCGCTAAATTACCTTACTAGAAGCTATATAATAGCTAGGCCTCTAGCTTAATAAACGCTTTAACTAAAAATACTATATTTAAAAGAAAGCTACTAAAGCTAGGAAAATAGCTATATATATTAAGGGACTAAGCTAAGTCTAGCGTGGGACCCCTTTTATAGCTACTTAGAAAGCTATTAAAGCTATTATTAAGATAAAGGCGCTTTTTAGGGCGGAGATTTAATAGATTAATATTATAAAGCTTACTAAGAAAAATAAAATAAGAGAGGTCTTTATAAGCCTCTATAATTAAATAATTAAGTTATAAATAATACTTAACTTTATTATTAAAAGCTACTTATTAGTTTAAAAAATAGTAAATATCCTAACCTTTTTTTAAGAGGCTAGTATCTTTTTAGTAAAAGTTACTTTTAAAAGAATATAGCTTAAGTATATAATATATATTAAAAACTTTAACTCCTTTTACTTTTTAGCTAATAAGGCCTATTATAATTATTATACGCTTTAAGAGCTACCGCGCTAGCTTATTATATTATAAAAAACTTTATTCTTTTACTTAGCTTTCTCCTAACCTTATTTAATAGCCCCTTATTATAGTAGCTTAAATAAAAGCCCTTACCCCCTTAAGGATACTATTATCTAAGATTTTCTTAATTAGTTAAAATAGCTCCTAATAACTAATTTACTAATCTTTACTAATAAGTCTTATTATAACCCCTTACCCTTATAATAGCTTAAAGCAGTTATAAGCTTTAGCTTTTTAATAAAAAGGGATAATATTAGACTCGCTTAAAGCTATAAATAGCTATTATACGTAAAGGTATATAATATAAAAATATAAGGAGCGTTAAAAGGTTTACTAGCTATTATTAAAGTAGCTAAGATTAACGATATTTCTCCCCCTTCCTTATTATATATTTACCTTAATAATTAAATAATTATTACTTAGCTTAATAATATATTTATAAGCTTTTCTTAACAAAAGTAAGTTTTTTTCTTTTAAATAGCTTTAGCTTATATAGATAAAGTTTTTATTAGGTAAATTCTTAGCTATAAAAATATCTTAAGTAATAAGATAGTTTAGTAATAGTAAAGGACACGCTTTAAGAGAAATAACGCTAAACTAAGATAGTATATTATTAGGGGGCTTATATAGACTCTAATTAAATAGTCCCTTAAGTCCTTTTAGTTCTCGGATACTTTTATACTTAAGGACCGAAAAGGTAATAATAGTAAAATAGAGGCTATTACTAAGTATATAGCGTAGTTTAGTTTCCTTATTAAAGAAGCAAAATTAAGTAAAAATTAATCTTTAAGCTTATCTTTTTAGCTATGTTAAAAGTTATATATTATAAATTAAATTTTAGAAAGAACTTATAATAAAAACTCTACTAAATAGAATTATAACTTTATTTTAAACTTTATATTTTTATATCTTAAATTATTAATTTAAATATATATTTTAAAGTCTTTAATATTTAATTAAATAGTTTTTATTTTTCTCTTTTTTTCTTTTCTTATTTTTATAAAGGAAAACGATTTCTTATTATCCCCCTTATAGGGAATTACTATTTAGCCCCTCTCCTTATAGCTAGAGATCCCCTTTTATATTAGTTAAAAACTTTAGTTATCTAAAAAGTTACGCTTTTTAAGTATTTACTATACTTACTTAGGGTATTTTTCTTCCCTTACTAAAACTAATCTTTAAGGCGTAATTTATTTAAGCTTTAATAACTAAAAAAGGTAATATTAAAATAATAACTACCCCTTATAAATTATAACGAATTAATTAAAAGGTTAAAAGATAAGTTATATTTTTAGTACCGGCGAAAAGGACTTTATTTTTAGATATAAGCTAGTTACTTATATAATTATAATTAAAAAAGGGGTAAGTAAAAAAGTAAAGGTTATTTAATATAATTAATTAGCGTAAAAACCGCTTATAAAATAATATCCTTATATTAGATAAGAAAAATAATAGCTAAATTAAGCTTAAACTATAAATAAGAACTGCTATTTTACTTTACTAACTTATTTTTAAGAATATTACTCCCTTAAAAAGGAAATCTAAGATATTAAATAACTATAACTATTTAATTAATAATTAATTATTATTATAATATAATATTAATAGCTTATAAATAGTTTATTTAAGTAGATTAATTTTATATATACTTTTTTAGCTTATTTTTATTTTTTATAAGCTTTTTTACTTTAGCGTCTTATCTCTTTTATTCCTTATCTTCTCTTAAGCTTATATTTTATATTATTATCTGAAAAGTATTATTCTTATTTTTTCTTTTTTTAAAATAGCTATATTATAATAAAATACTATTTTATTATAAAACTAATTACCTTACCTTTCTAAAATTTATACCTTTTTTTCTTCTAAAAACTTAGCTTAACTAATTAATTATACTTATTTAATATAAGGGATTAGTTTATAACTAATTATAGCTAGATAAGGGGGATTATAGCAGATATATTTAGGTTTTCCTAATAGCGCTTAGTTATTACGTAGGGTATATAGCTAGCTTAGAAAGGGGGCTTCTCTCCCTTCTCCTTCCTCTCTTCGATAGCTTTAATTATAACTTTACTTTAGTTTACTTCTATAAACGCCTTAGTAAGACCTTTATATTAATTAAAGCTCCTCTTACCGCTAACTAAATATAAAAATAAGATTTTAGTATAAAACGTTATTAAATTCTACTTATATTAGAGCCGCTCTTAGCTTATTTTAGCTTAAACTCTTAGCTAGCCGCTATATATACTAAATTTACGATTAACGGAGCTATAATTAAGGAGCCTAAGTCCTAGTTTTACTATATTTTTTCTTATCTTAGTACCTTTTAGTAGATATTCTTTCTATATATTATTATAGCTATAAATTTTTCTTTTTAGCTTAAAGCCTTTTTAGCGTATATCTCCGAGCTTCTTAAAAAGAGTTATAAGAAGCGCTAAATAAGTTTTTCCTTAGTTAAGATATATTAGGGGCTATTAAAGCCCCTCGGAGAATATATTATAAGGTAAGAATATACCTTTTTCGAGGCCGGACTATTATATTAGTCTAATTACGCTAAGATTATTCTACTCTCGTCCGGGCTATATAAGGAGCTATAAAAGCGCTTAGATTATAAGAACTAGCTTATAATATATATAGCCTTCGCTAGCTTTCTCCGAGGCTTTAATAAAATATTTAGTTCCGGGAATATTCCTAACGCGCTAGTTAATTTACCGCCCCCCCTTTTAGCTAACTTAATAGATATCGCGTTTATATAATCTTATTCTAATATTACTAAGCGCTAATATTATTATTAATATAACTAAATTAATTATTTTAAATATAATTATCTAAAACTTTATAAGTAAATAGGGATATTAAGGTTAGGGCTTTTTATAAGCGAAGTAAGGAAGTTAAAAGTAAATTTAGAGTATTTTAATTAAGGGGATAATAAGTAAAGAAAGATAAGTATATATTAAATATTATAGCTTAGGTAATTTCCGGCCTTATTACGTTATTTTATATAAGGATAGTCTACGCGTAGCTTAAGCGCGTAAATTTATTAGTAAGTATATACCGTAATTATATTACGCCCTAGCTTATAAACTAGCGCTAGTAATATATAATAATAAGTATATAGCTAGCTTTACTATTTACCGTAATTAGGTTATTCTCTAAGCTTCCTATAACTAGTATAATACTACTTAGTCCTATACGCTAGCTATATAAGTAAGTTTTTATTATTAATATATAAGTTTATTAATTCCTACCTTAAGAGGTACTACGATTCTAAGCTTATTAGAATTTTCCTTATAAAGATCGGGGTTTAATTCCTTAAGCTATAAGGGAGCTTTTCCGCCCTCTTATCCTTATCTTTACGGAGGCTATTAGGTAGTTAGCTAGGGATTATATAAAATATCTCGCTAGCGTAGTAATACGTAATTTTTCTATCTTACGCTTTTACTTCCTTAGCTAGCTTAAGGAGGGGGCTATATAAAAGATTAGTTTATAACTAATTATAGCTAGATAGGGGGGATTATAGCGGATATATTTAGGTCTTCCCGATAGCGCTTAGTTATCGCGCGGGGGATATAGCTAGCTTAGGAAGGGGGCTTCTCTCCCTTCTCCTTCCTCTCTTCGATAGCTTTAATTATAACTCCACTTTAGCTTATTTCTATAAACGCCTTAGTGAGACCTTTATATTTAGCTAGCTTTAATAATATAGAAATTAAGATAATAACTCCTAAAAATAAAATAATAAAGAAAACTTTAATTATTAATATTTAGCTAGCTTTACTATTTATTATATAGTTTATTAGTTAGAATATAATTAAGTTTCTTAACTACTTTAAAAAAAAGATAAAAAATATAAATATTAAAAATACTATAATAGTTAAATAGCTTAAAGATTATATTAATAATAAAAAAGTAATAAACGTAAAAATCTTAACTAAAAACTAGCTTTAGGAGGTAGCTAAGAATATTATAATTAAATATTATAGCGTATTAAACTTAGCTTAGAAAAGTACTTTAAATAAAAAAATTAAAAACTATAATATAAAGAAACTTAAGATTATAAAATAAGTCTCTAATTAGATTTAAACTTACGAGTATCTTTATTATAAGAAGTACGAAACTAATTATAAGCTTATTATTACTAAATTTAGAAATATTTTTAATACTTTACTAAAAAAAGTCTAGGTTAGAATCCTTAGAAAGAATAATTTTACCTATAAAGATATAGCGGCTATACCTTATAGCTAGCTTATAAAAAATATCTAAAATTACCTTAAACTTTATCTTAAAAATTTACGCTATTAGCTTACTATAAATTTTTATAATTAAAAGCTTCGTTAAGGTTAGGAAAAGGCTATTAAGCCTTTTCTAGAAAAAAAGTAACTAATAACTTTAGAAAAGATTTATAAAAGAACCTATATAAAGACTATTAATAAGGGGTAGTATAATAACCCTAAAAGTGTAACTATTAATAACTTAGCTAGGTAAATAAGTACTCTTTTTATTAACTTAGCTAATATATAAGATAATATTTATAACTTAGCTAATAAGGTTAAGAATTAGGATACCTTAACTTATAAAACTTAGTAAGGTAAATCCTTTATTATTACTAATATTATAATATATAGGATAGATAAATTTAGTAATAAATTAAATATTAATATAATTTTAGGTAAAAAGGGTTATAAGTATTATTACTATAATAAACCTACTTCTTACGCTAATAACTACCTTTTAATAACTTATAATAAAGAACTAAGCTTTGCTTATTATAACCCTAGGACCGGAGAGCTCTTTTTTAGATTATATACTTTCTATATTACTAAGTTTTCCTTATAAATTTATTAGAGTAGGAAGCTATATTAAATATTTATTTATATATTAAGTTAAGAATTAGCTAGGATTCTTTATATTAAACTTAATTCTAAAAATTAAAAGCTTTACTATTAATAACTATAATTAATTTTTAAATAAGAAAGAATAAAAGATAATTTTAGCTTTTATAAATTATAATAATATAGATAAATAAACCCTCTTAGTATTATAAAGAAATAAAAACCTAGCACTTATTATATCTCTTATTATTATATAGCGGAACTTAAGGCTATTAGATTAAATAATTAAAATTAACTTTATTTAAGCTATAATTAACGCTTATAAGCTTAAGTACCTAAGGGTTAAAAAAAGCTTAACTAAGAATAAAATCTTATAAACCCCTTCCCCTTTTAGTATTTTATAATTTACTAGTAAACTAACTCTAATTACTTATACTTAGGAAGTTATATAATAAAAATAAGCTATTACTAAATAAAAGAAAATTTAAAATAAAGCTCTTTTAGCTATTACTTATTTATATTCTAAGGTAAAAGTTATTAACTAATATAATAAGATTATTAATCTAATTATAAATAAGATTATTAAAAAAAGTTTTAGTTTAATTAATAAACTTAATTATAATAAACCCGGAACTTAATATTAAAGTTCCTTAAATATTAGCTAATAAGGCTAAATACCTTAACCGTAAAACTTTTAAATTTAAAAAAGTCTTTATTAAGAAACTAGTTAATTAGCCCTTAACTAGCTAAGCTAGCTTTAGTATTATTAATATTATTATAATTTTTAAATATATAAATTACTTTTTTAACTATAGCTTTATATCTTTTTTTAATAATATTTACGCTAAGCTAAATATAAACTTTATTATTCTTAAAAGTAATTATATTTTAGTAAAATTATTTAATTATTATACGTTTAAGAAGATTATATATAAAGAAAATAGAGAAAACTATATTATAAACTTAGAAATTTTTATTTTTAGGAATCTTAAGTTTCTTCTAATATTTATATCTAAACCCCTCGGTATTTATATATATATCTTATTTTTTAATATACTAAAGATAATATAAAACCTCTCTTATATATAGGTTTATATTAGCGGTATAAATATTACCCTTATATTAGTATTCTTTAATATAGGGGCTAAGATAAATATTATTACCTCTCGCTACGCTTATAAATTTAACCTTAAATACCGCCCTATCTTAGTTAATATAATATCTTTTAATAAGAAATTAACTTAGTTAATAGCTATCTTAGATATTATTAATATTATCTTCGTAAGTTTTATTTATATACTTATCTAGATTTTTATTTATTATAATAATTTACTTATTTTTTTTATTTTAAGTATATTATTTATTCGCCTTACCCGGCTAATATATAATTACTAAATAAGAATTAAGGATTTTTATACTCGGTATATTTTTAAATTAACTTAAATTATTACCTTTATAATAAGATTACTTATATAAGATAATAAATAACTTATCCCTTTCCTAAGCTTAGCTTTTATTAACGTTATTATATTAGCTATTAAGAGTAGCGGCGATTTTCCCTAATAGGGATTAAAGCCCCTCCTTATAAGAAAAAGGGAGGAAAAAAGGTTAGCACCTTAAGGGGTAATAATTTACTAAAAAAAGGAGTTAGTTTTCTTTATTTTAAATAAAATTATATAAAACGGAAAAAGTAATTAAGTAATTATATAAGCTAATAAGTAATAAAATATTATTAATTAAGACTTAGATAAGATTAATTAATAATAAACTAATTAGAAGTATATTATAATATTACCTTTATTAACTAAAGCGTTATCTAATATTTTAAACTTATTAAATAAGAAAAGAGATATAGAAATAAAAGCTAAAGCCGCTTAAATACTCTTAATTATTTAATAAAAGGAAACTAATAATAATAAAGTACGCTTTTAGTTAATAGCTTTTATAAATATAATATATAAAAAGAAAGCTAATAAAAAGGTACCTTATAATAATATCCGCTTAGATAAATCTATCTTAAAAGGTAATTTTAGCTAGAAAGCTAGGAAATAAAGTATAATTAAAAAAGATATTTATAGTAATAAACTATTTAATAAAGATATTACTAGTAAATTCTATAAAATTATAAAAAGTTATAAACTAACCTTTAATTAATTAGTTAATATATAAGAATAAATAACTATAATACTATCTAATAATAAGTAAGCTATATTATACGCTATACTTATTAATAAGGAGGCCGCCTTAGCTTAAGATTATAGTAAAAAAAGATAAGTAAATTAATTAGTCGCGCTTTTTATTATATTTAAAATTATTAAATATATATATATTATATTACTTTAGGGACCTATAAGGTATCTAGGCATATAAAGGGTAAGAAGAGGGGAAAAACCGGGCTAGGCTCGGGGGAAAACCCCTAACTAAGTAATCGGTAGCTAGCAAGGTAAGAATAGTAAGTAAGGAAAGGGTATTATAGCGGGCCTCGTGCTAGTCCGCTAAGTTATAATAGCGGGTTTAGGGTAAATCGAGCTAAGGTCTAGGGGTTACTAAGATAGAAGCGGCTGCGAACTTTAGCTGCGGGAGGGTAAATATAAGCTAAAACCTTAGTAAAGGAAAGAGGTACGTATTATTATAAAATAAAGAAATATATACCGGTATATACCGCGGCGCCCTATAATTAGTAAGTAAGCTATTATAAAGTATAAAATCTTATAGCTTATATAATATAAAGCCCCCTTTCTTTATAAATAATATTAACTTTAATTTCCCTTATTATAATAATAATAGCTTATAATTATAATATAAAGATTAGTAATAAATAAGCTATATTTTATAATAGTTATATTTTTAAACTTATTTAAGATTATATTCGCTATTTATACGCTAGCTATTAAAATTAGCTAAGTAAGTTACGCCTTATTTAAGCTATATATTAATAAGATTAAGCTAATATATAATAGCCGTAAACGCGCGTATATATATTATTTATACTTAGATAAATTTTACCTATATATTTATATATTCTTAACTTAAGGATAATACTAAAAAGCTATATATTATATAAGCTAAGCGTTATAATAAATAATAAAAATTTAAAAAGGTATAAGCTATAGCTAAGGAGAATCTCGCCTTAATTTAAGATTTAAGCTAAAGCTATATTTATAAGAATATAGTTAAGGTAAAGAACGCCCTAAGGGGTATCTATATTAAGGTTATAAAAAAAGTAAAAAAGGCGGAGGGAGAGGGGGGGGAGATATTTATCTCCGTACTTAAATTAATTTACGTTACCTTAAAGTAAGTTAATACTTATATTAATTAATAAACTTTAAGCTTTATAAGTATAGCTTATAATATACTAAACTTAGGCGAGAAAATAATAATAATATTTAAAAAGCTAAGAAAGCTAGCTTAGGCTCCGCTTAAAATAAGGGTAAATATAACTTATAAGGTAAGTAAAATATATAAGCTAGCGATAATAAAGCTTACTAAAGCGGCGCTTATAGCGCTTTTAAAAAGTAAAGGTAAAAGATAGATATCTTTTATTATAATTTAAACGCGCTTTACTAAGAAAAAGGCCCGCGCCGCGCCTAAAACTCCTATAATTATATTAAATATAAATAATAATAACGATAACTTATTACTTATTTTTATTATTAACTTAGAGTATTTATATCTTATTAAGGTATATTTTAAAAAGAGCGAGGAAGGGAGCTTACGCTAAGTTAGTTTTAGCGATAATAAAGTTCTAAAATTAAAAGCTACGCTAGCGCTAAATATAGTAAAGATAAGCTCGATTAGTAAGGGGGTAGCTAGGTTACTTATAATAAAAGAAACTTTAGTTAAGGTAGTAGCTACTTTAGTAGCTACTAATACTTACGCGGCTATAGTAAACTATAATATTATTATAATAAGGATAGATTTAGCTAAATCTTATATCTTTTAAATACTTAAAATTACCTTACCTTAAATTACCTAATTATTTAATATTAGCTAGGAGTTTTAGTTACTTAATTTTTAATATAACTTACCTTTTACTAACTTAGAATTATTAGAGAAATATAAACTTAAGCTATACCTTAGCAGAGTATTAAGGAGGCGTAGGGGGCTCCGTAGTTATAAGCTATCGCTAAAATATTTAAAGATCTTAAAATTAGATAAGTTATTCCTTAATAAGGATAATAAACTAACGCTAATAATAATTACTCTTAGTAATACGCGGCCTATTATTACGCTAGATTTTATTATTACTCTAAGCTTATTTTAGCGATAAGTAACTTTACCTAAGCTAGTTATTACTTTAAGCTTATTATAATAATAAGTAACCGCTTTATAGCTAACTACTACGCTAAACTTATTATAAGCTATTATACTAATAATAACTCTAAGTAAAACGCGCCTTACCTTAAGTTTTAATAGCTTTACGCTAAGTAAACTTATATTACGAGGCTAGCGTTAGTTTATAGTTACTCTTACTAATAAGGTAGCTAGAAAAGTTAAGGAGTTATTAGATAAGGGAGGAGATAATAACTTAAACTTAGTAAATATAGATTTTTTTAAGATATAAAGTAAATTATAAATAAGGCGGGTAAATTAATAATATTATAGTTACGGTAATTTACGTAAAATAAAGCTATATTTAGCCTTAATTAAACTTAAGAGTATTAGCGTAAAGTATATTAGTAAGCTAAAGTTAATATAAGTTAATATATTAAAATATTTACTTTATAATTATAATTACTAATAAATAGTAGTTAAGCTTTAGTTATAGTTTAGTATTAAAGGAGATAAGCTAAGGTAGTTTATAGCGCTATTTAACTAATTAAAAGTATTAAAAAAGTAAATAGTAAGTATTCTCCGGTCTAATTCCGTATTAATATAAAAGGGAGATTATTTCTAATATATACTTATAAAAGAGGAACTCTCTAAAACTAATTTTACCTATATAAAGTTACGTAATTATAATACTAATATATTTTAATAAGTTTTTATATCTTTTAAGTAATTTTAGCTTATTAAGATAAGGCGGGAAGTTAGAAGGAAATAAGGTAAGCTTAGAATATCTTATATATAATCGGTTTTTAGAGTCCTCTTATTATATTTTCTAATCTTAGCAGAGAAGGTTTATTATAAATTTCTTATCTAAAGGTAATATATCGCGTCCTATCTATATTTAGACTTAATATATATATTCCTCTAATAGCTACCTAGCTTTTTATTATTTTATTAATCGATAAGGGGGGAAGCGCGATAAAAACCTTAAGATATTTTTAAAAGCGGTTTAGATCTTATCTAATATTATTATATCTTTTAAATAGCGGAGGGTATTAGTTTTCCTTTTATTTAAGTAAAAATCGAGTAAGGGAACTTAGGACTTAGCTTTAAGGTAATAAATAAGTATAGCTTTATAAGCTTTAAGTACTATCTTAAAATATTATAATTATTCTAATCTTAAAGCTTTAGCTAAGCTTAGTAAGTTTCCGCCTATAAGGGTAATAATATAAAATATAATAGTAATATATACGATAAGTAACCGGATAACCTTTATATAAAGTTTATAAGCTTAAGTAAGGGGGTAACCTTAACTTCTTAAGTAAAGGTAAATAAGAGGGAAAAGGTAAAGTTCTAATAAAGAAGCTTAGTATATATAATTCGTAGATAAAGTTTCTATTATAGCTGCTAATAAATTTAAACGCCTAAGAGTCTTACTTTAGAAATAAGGTAAACTTAATAATCCCCTAGTCGGACTAAGTTTATCTTTAAAGTATATTTCTAGGAAAAATATATAAGCTTACTTTTCTTTAGCCTAAATTTTATATTATAGTTACGTATTTATTATTCGTATATTACTTATATAGCTTAAAGCTATCTTATAGTTATCTTAAAATTAAGCCTAACGCTAAAAAGGTTTATATTATTTACGAAACTAATTATTTATATTCCTTCTATATATATTAGCTAGTTATAAAATAAAGCTATATATAAGATAAATAGGATAGCGGAAAGCGGTAAACTTTAAGGAATTTTAGTTTTAATTTAATATAGTTCCGAAATCTTATTATTAAAGTAAAATTAGAAGGTGCGGTCTTATAAGTAGCTATTAAGGAAAGCTAAAATCTAATCTAGGAATCTTAGATACTTAAGTTTAATAATAAGTTTATTATAATATATAATATTAAACGCTCCCTTAATATTAAATTATAGGAAAGACGCTACTTTTTTCTTAGCCTAAGTAGCTTAAATAAGCTTAGTAACTATAAGGATAGCTAGCTCCGTAAACCGGTTCCGCTTATTACTTATCTAGCTTTTAAGGAGGAGTTAGTATAACTCCGTAGCCTCGGTAATTTATTATCTTACTATAATCTTTAGGATTTTGCTTAAATAATATAGTAAGGATATAAGCTTATAGGCACTTACTTTTCGGTAAGCTTTTAGTTTCTTTCTAGACTTACGTAGGATAACTATAATAGCGGACTATAGCTAGGGCGGGAAGTAACTAAATTATATATACGCTTAGAAGATTATAGCTAGCTAAGTAGTAAGGATAGGGTAATATATCTTAAGAAATCTAGCGGGAATATTATTTACTTTAGCTGCCTCCTAGAAGGTTATTAACTTAAGCGTTATAGAAATTATTAAATATAAAGCTTAGTAAAAATTATAAAATATAAAGCTTAGTAAATAAAGCTAGTTAATATCCTTAAAGCTATACTCTTATAAGTAGTTAAATTATTTAAGAATAAAATATAATATAAGGTTTTAAAACCTAGTTACGCCTCTTATTATAATTATTATATAATAGTAGCTAAAAAAAATAAAGGGGTTTAGCTTATTAACTTTATAATAATACTTAATAGCTATATTATATAAGACGCTAACCCGCCCCCTTATATTAATAAGTTTAGTAAATAATTTATAATATATAAGGTTTTAATACTCTTAAACCTTTTTTTAAAATATAATTAAATACTTTTAAACCTAAAAAGCTAAAATTATATAACTTTTATAATACTAATTAGTCTCTTTTATTAATATATTATACTAATAAAGGCTATAAACTTAGTAAGTTAATTTATAAGGGTTATATAATAAATACTATTTAATCTTATCTTAAAAGTTTATAATATCTTTATAAATAATATCCTTATTAGGGGACTAGAGATTATATATAATAATAAGGAAATAAGGCTAAGAATTAGATACTTTATTTATAGATACCTTATTAATATTAATAAGGTCCTTATTAATATTAAGCTAGTAAGCTATATAGTTACTAGAAAGAAATCTTACTAGTGCTAAGAATTAATAAAACTTATAAGGTTTATAGTAAGCTTTTATAAGAAGAAGCTAGTTAACTATAAGGTTAAAAAACTTAAAAGCTAGGTCGCTTATAACTTAATTCGTTAAATTAAATATTTCCTAAGCTTAGTAAGCTTTTATCGGATCTAAATCCCCTAATTTGCTTAGATTATAAAGCCGCTTATATCCCTATAAAAAAACGCCCCTTAGGAATAAATAAGAGAATATTTTAAAATTATAAAAAACCTTAAAGTATTATAATTAAATCCTTAGTTTTTAATATTACTTAATTTAAGGCTAAATTATAAGGAAATTATCCTTATATATAATATTAGCCTTATAAGATAGGGAGCGGTTTTACTATAAGAAGTTAAAAAAACTAAATAAATAGTTAAGTTTAAAAGCGGTATATAAAACCTTATAAAAGCTAATTATAATATAATAAAAAGGGAATATAAAGCTATATTATATATTATAAAACGCTTACGATTTTATCTTTATAAGGTTTATTTTTACTTTAAAATAAATATATAAGTCTTAGTTAACTAACTTAAAAGGTCCCTTAAAAATATTCCTAAAGCTATAATTATTAGATAGGTTAGCTATATCTTTTTATTTAATTTTACTATATATTATATTACTAGAAATAAGAACCTTATTATAAACGCCTTATTTTAGAAGCTAATTATAAATATTAACCTCCTTAAATAAGAAAAAGATAAAAACTTAGAAAACTTTATAAACTTATACCTTAACGTAGTAATTATATAATCTTCTAATTAAATACTTTCCGATAAATATAGTTAAATTATAGCTTTTTTAAGTAAAATAGAGAGGCCTTTATATATAAAGGCTTAGGCGTTTTAGAAATTTAAAATAATAGCCTTAACTTTTATAATAGCCGAAAATAAACTCTAAAAGAAGCTAATAAGGCTTAAATAATATCCCTATTAAGTTATTAATAAAAGAAGATAATAAAGAGAGATTATAACTAAGTTCTATAAGTAAATAAGCTATAAAGGAAGAGAAGTTATATATAACTTTATTAAAAAACGCTACTAATAGCTAAGCTTATAAAATTATATAAATATTATTATTTTAACTTATCTTATTTACTAGAAATTTAACCTTTAATAGCTTAAGGAATACTTAGTTCTAATAGCTCCTAGTTAACTTTTTAAAAAAAATTTATTTAAATATTTAATATATACTAATTAATTAAAAATATAAGTATCTTTTAAAAATATATAATAACTTTATTAAATAAGTTAAGGTTATACTAGTAAAAAACCTTATTATAGCTATTATAATAAAATTTATATTTTTAATTATTTACTATTATAAAGTCTTATATAAAGCTATAATAAATAATAGCTTTAAAATTAAGTTTATATTTCGAATAATTTTCGAAAACTTTAATATAAAAGTTATCCTAATTTCTAAATATAACCTTAAGGTAAACTTAGTTATTAAGGTTAGGTATTAATTAATCTTTTTAGCTTTTACGAAAATAGCTTAAAAAACGGGGAAATAGGTTAAGTTCTTACTTTAAGCTATCTTAGCTAACCGTATAGCTATTAAAAACTTATATAAAATATCGGTATTTTACTTTATTTATAAATAAAAGCCGGTCTTACCTCTTAAGGTTAAATACCTTACCTAGCGCCTTATTAATTAAAATAAGATATAGGAATTATTTAATTTATTAATAATATATATATAAATATTAAGGAGGAAAAAAAAGGATATAGAAAAAGCTAAATCCTAAGTTATAACTTATTAATAATATCTCGCTTAAAAGATAAACGATAATAATAAATATAAACTCTGCTTTAAGGATTTTAGAGAAAAAGACCTTATCTTTTATTATAATATATAATAAGCTACTAACTTTAAAAAGGTTATTAAGTTACGAATAAGGTAAAATAAACCTTATAAGGTAATATTAAAAGCTAAAGTTATTAGAAATTATTATTTAAAAATATTAAATAGGATTAACTTTAAAAAAATAGTTTTTAAAAATTATCTTAAAAAATTTTATTAAGTAGAAAATAGATAATAGTTTTCTAACTTTAATAATTAGCTTTTATAAAAGAAAAAGCTTACTTTTATTATAGCGACCTTTTTTATAGCTAAAGAGGAAGTTAACGCTAAAATATATTAAATCTAAGATTTAAATACTAAAGCTTATAATTAAATAGTTTTAAGAAGCTATATATTTTCTAGCGACCGGAATAATAAAATAATTATTAAGGATAGTCTCCTAAATATTTAAACTAAGCTAAAAACTATACTTAAAGTTTAGCTCCCTTAAATTATTAAGGTATAAAAAGCCTTTTATATTAAAGCTATCTTATAATTATTATATAAGCTTTAAAGGGAAGGTATTTTAATATAGTTATATAAATAAAAATATAATAATATAATAACTTTTTTTCTTATTTTAGCTTTTTTACCGGATCCTTATATTTATAATTAATTATTTTACTTTAGTTTTAAGACCTTCTAAGCCCGCTTTTTAATATTAGGCTATTTATTACCTTTTCTAAGCTATAAACTATTATCTAAAAATAAGTTAGGTATATTTTTAATTAAGTAAGGAGTAACTTAAGGATTTAGATAATTCTTATATATTATAAATTTAATAAAAATATCTTTACTACTTATAAAATAACTAAATATTTATAAAGCCTTATTATTTTCTATACTAATAAAGTATTTAATATATTAACGCTAATTATAAGTAATAGCCTTAGTTTTATTCTAAATATAATTTAAATAGCTATAGCCCCCTTAGTTAAATATTAATATATATTTATAAAAAAAAGTTAAGATATACTTTTTATAATAAATAATAACTATAATCTAAGATTATAAATAATAGCTATATATTCTTAAGTTATATTACTTAAAAATTAAAATAAGAAAAGCTTTAAAATATTTAAAGCGTTTACTTTTAATTAAATAGTTAAAAAATAACCTTTCTAAGTACGCGATCTTAGTTAAGATATAAGTAACTTAAGGCGTTTTTATTATCTTCTTTTAAAACTCTCTCTTCTTAATTTTAAGAAACTAATAAAGGAAATATTTAAAAGGAGATATCCTAGCTATCTCCTATTTTATAAAAGTTAGAATATTTTAAGGAATTTCTTTATAGAAAGCTATTTTAATATAAATTAGAATACTAAAATATCTAATATTAATACTTTCTTTATATTAAGTTTTAAGGTAAATATAAACTTAAATATAAGAATTTAGCTTTTATATTAGAAATTATTTAATTAAAATACTTATATATATATATTCTAAGTAAGGAAAAATTTTAAGCGTAATTTAGCCTTACTAAGCTAAGGTTAATAAAATATTTATATTCTTTATATTTATCTTATAAGAAATAAGGTTATAGATATTTAAAAGATAGTTTTTTATTTTCTTAGCTTATTTTTCTTTAGTTAACTTAAAAGCTATTATAATTAAAGTTTTTATTATTAATATATTTAAGTTAAGTAAGTAAAGAAAGAAAAGATAAATAAAAAAGGAGAGGATAAAGGTAAAGCTAATAGTTAGCTAATAACTATTCCTTCCTAATTAGAAAAAAGCCCTCTTTACTTTTTCCTTTATAATATTATAATACTAACTAAAATATACTATAATAAGCTTAATAATTAAGGTAAAGAATAATAATAAAATAAAATAATATAT
This sequence comes from Ophiocordyceps camponoti-saundersi (nom. inval.), assembly GCA_003339415.1. Lineage (NCBI taxonomy): Eukaryota > Fungi > Ascomycota > Sordariomycetes > Hypocreales > Ophiocordycipitaceae > Ophiocordyceps > Ophiocordyceps camponoti-saundersi. The sequence continues at coordinate 53,914 of PDHQ01000048.1, forward strand.
TTTCCCTTTTCTCTTATATATATATATTTTTTTTCCTTTATTATAATTATTTAATTAAAGATATTTATATATATTATATACTATTAATTTTAAATTAATAATAAAATAGAATTATTAAATTTAAATATTAAGCTTAATAAAAAAGTAAATATTAAGTTTAAGGGAATATTTTTTAGTAATAAAAAAAATAAGTTTAAAACTATTAAAATAATTTATAATAAGGTAATAATAAGGCTTAGGTTACTAAACCTTTTATTTTTAGTAATAACCTTTAATTTTACTTAAACCTTTAATTATAAATAACTCTCTTAGTTTATAAAGCGTATAATTTAGCTTAAAAAATATATTAAGCTTTTTATAAATAAAATTAAATACTTAAATATATTCTAAGTTAGCGAGAAAATTATTAAAACTATATTTTTTAATAATATCTTAAATTAGGACTATTACGCTAATAATATTAAGTATTTTATTTTTAAAGCGTAGAAATAATAATAAATAACTAATTTTAAATTAAAAGCTATATTTAAAATTTTAAATAAGAAGATTAAAGATAAAGTATATTTATTTATATTCTTAGTAATAATTATAATACCTCTTAACGCTAATAAAGTTACTAATATATTATTTAAAAAGAAATTTAATTATATTATATTAAAGTTTAATTTAAAATAAGAATTAAATAATTACCCCTTTTTAGGTAATATAGTTAATTTTAAAAGAAGTAATATAAACTCTAAGTATTATTAAGATAGCTTTTTCTAAAACTAGGAAATTTAGATTTTTTACTATTTTAATTTAATAAATCTAAGGCGTATACTAAGAGTAAAAAGGGCGATAGTAGCTTAAAGGGATATCCTAGCTAAAGTTTAGGAAAACTACCCTTTTTACTATATTATTATCTTTAAAACTTATTAGAAAAAAGCGTTTAAATATAGATACTTAGCCTTTATTATATTTTAGTACTAAGCTTAAGGTTTTATTAAGCTTAAAGTTAATATATATATTAATAGCTTATTAAATAAGCGTAAGATAAGCTTAAAATAATTTAAATTAAAAGTTAAGGCGCCCCCTATTTTTAAAATCTTATTAAAAGATTAAGCTATTTAAACTTAAAATAATTATAAAAACTTATATAATTAATTAATTAATAAAACTATTAATAATTTTTATATTATTAAAATAAATAAACTAAAAATTTAAAAATTTAAATAGTTTAATTTTTTAGGAGATAAATATAATTTTAAACTAAAAAGTTAATAAAATTATAAAAAGCTTATAATTAAATTAAAAATAAGCTTAATAATATTTAAAAGCTTATATTTTAAGATTCTTATCTCTTATTACTAAATCCTTAAGGAATTTTAAATTATTATATTAAAGATTTTTACTAATAACTTTATATAAGAGGATTATATTATTATATTATATTTAAGCGCTATAAGGATTAGATAATAGCTTTAGGAAAACTAGGAAAAATAATAAAAGCTTAATATTAATAATTTTAATATAAGCGAAAGGGCCGGGGATAAAAAAACTTATAATAAGGAAGAAAATAAAAAGGAAGATAATAAAGCTTATTTTAAAAATAAACTTATAAATAACTAAAATATTAATTAAATAATTCTATTATTTAGCTTTTTATTTTTACTTAGAATTAATAATTTAGCTACCTTAAAGGGTTTTAAGATAATAGCGGGAGTTTAAGATAAAATAAGAATTAAAACTAAAGCTATTAAGGAGCTTATTAATATTATAAAAAAGAAAAAACCTAATAAGGCGAAGAAAATAGCCTTTTCGAAATTAATAAGTAAGCTATAGCTTAAGAATAAAAACCTAACCTTATTATAATTAGCCCTTACCTTACGGCGTAGTTTTAAGAAAATAATAAAAATAAAGCTAAACTAATTAACTAAAAACTTACTAGCTTAGAGGAAAACTATTAAAAGAAAAGTATAGGAAAAGGATATAAGAATTTTAAAACTAATAAAGTTTACTTATTATAATCTAGCTAAGAATCTAAAAGTTTAGCTTAATAAAGGCCTTATTATAGCTAATATAGAAAAAAAACTAATTAATCTTAATCTTTTTAATTTTAAAATTAAAAAGGTAATCTCTTATAAGAATTATATAGCTTAGAAAGATAATTATAGCTTAATATACTAAGGGAAATATCTTACGCTTAATTTTATAAGATTAATTATAATATATATTAGGAGAGCGCTTATTAGGAACTAGCTTAAAATATTAAAGATAATTTTAATAATTTTAAAAACTAATATATTTATTAGCTTATAGCTCTTAAGACTTATATACCTTAATATATAAGCGAAAATTAACTAAGCTATTAATAAATATTTAATTATATAAAAATAAGCTTAAAAGAGGAAGCCTTAAAGTAATATATTACTAGTAAGAAAGTAATATAAATATTAAAATTATTATATTTAAAGGCTTAAGCTTAAAAAAAATAATTAAAGTTTTCTTATTATTTTCTTTTATTAATAGTCTTTACTACTTTTTATCTTACTACGCTTATACGCGTTTTATTTAAATTATAAGAAAAAGTTAGTTATTACTAAGAAAAAAGGTTAATTACTTATTATAGCGCGCGCTTAAGGAGAAGTTTAGTAATAGTAAAAAATACGCCTTAAGAGAAATAATACTAAACTAAAATAATATATTATTAAGGGGCTTATATAAACTATTATTAAATAATCCCTTAAGTCTTTTTAGTTTTTAGATATTTTTATACTTAAGGACTAAAAAGGTAATAATAGTAAGATAGGGGCTATTATTAAATATATAGCATAGTTTAGTTTCCTTATTAAAAAAGTAAAATTAAGTAAAAATTAATCCTTAAGCTTATCTTTTTAGCTATCTTAAAAATTATATATTATAAATTAAGTTTTAAAAAAAACTTATAGTAAAAATTTTACTAAACGGAATTATAATTTTATTTTAAACTTTATATTTTTATATTTTAAATTACTAATTTAAATATATATTTTAAAGTTTTTAATATTTAATTAAATAGTTCCTATCTTTTTTTTTTCTTATCTTTATAAGAGAAAATAACTTCTTATTATCCCCTTTATATAAAATTACTATTTAGCCCCTTTTCTTATAGCTAGAGATCCTCCTTTATATTAGTTAAAAACTTTAGTTACTTAAGAAGTTACGCCTTTTAAGTATTTACTTCGCTTACTTAAGGTACCCTTCTTCCCTTACTAAAATAGCTAACCGCCTTATAAACTAAAATACGCTATATAGCTTTTTAAAATATAATATCTTTTTCCTAGCTTAAGTTAGCTAAAATTTTTAATAATATAAAGTTATAGCTTTTATTAACTAATAATAAAAATATTAACTTAATTATTATAAAAAATATAAGCTATTTATTATAATAAAGCTAATAATAAAATTTAAAATTTTATTATAATTTTAGCTATATTATTTATTTATTATTTATTTTAGCTATAAAAATTTTATTAAATATTATAAATATTTCTATTATAATAACGCTTAGCTTTTTTATTTATATAATAAAAAATCCTTTATTTACTTATTATTTTATAAGAAAATTAAATTATTTTTTTAATATAAATAATTATAACTTAATATTATAAATATTTTAAGCTAATATTAGAAAATATTTATTATAAAAATAGCTAAGTTTTACTTTTTTAAAAATATTTATCTTAAATAGTTTTCTTAATATTTTACCTTATTAGCTAATAAAAGCTTTTTAGCTATTATTAAATTATTAAAGCTTATAGCTAAGCTTTTATTTTTATAATAATAAAAATAAAAATAATAATATAATATTAACTTAAAGCTTAACTTATTAAATTTTAAATATAATATAAATATTAATTTTAATAGCTTTAAGTTAAATTTTAATAAATTATAAACTTATTAATTTTTTATTTTTTTATTTAGCTTAATATTAATAAACTTTATAAGCGCTAAGCTTTTATAACCCCTTATTTTTAATAAATTTTATATAATATTAAAAAGCTAGAATTTTATAATATAGCTAATAATATTTACTTACTTATATATATAGTTACGTAACTAGTATATAAGGCGTTACGCGGCGCCTTATGCCCCTAGGGAGGCGAAGGTCTTAGGGGCTCCGCCCCTAGGCTCTTCTGTGGCGTAAAATATACACACACACACACACATAGGTCCGGCAGAAAATCCACTCCGCCTTTTTTTTTTCCTACGCCTCGCCTGATTCCCTCAAAATTCTTGAGCAATTGGCTCTTTCGGCGCAAAATATTTAAATAATGGTCACGAAAAGCAAGCTGCGACTGGCGCTGGCGGCAGAAAAGGGTGTCGACTTCGCAAAGTTGAAACAGGAGAGAAAACGAAAGGCAGCCTTGAAGCGCAAAAGGACGACAAAGACGGAGCAAGACGACGAGTCCATCGAGATCGCCGAGGTCAGCGCTCAAATTGCGAGAGAGTCGGCGAACGACTCGTATGGATACGGCAGCGTCGAGGAAGGGGACGAGAGCGAGGACGAGGTGGTGGACGAAGATACCAAGCCCGAACTTGTTCGTTAATCCGCGTCCGACATAACTCGCCTTACTTGCTTAACTACAAGCTGACTCCCTATTGTATTACCGACTCTCAGATTACTTTGCAAACTATCGATGATAGTGATACATCTGAATCGTCCATCGAGGATGAGGAAATTTCATCACCTCAAGGACGCAAGGAGCCCGAACATTGCCCAGTCGACGACGCAGAGGATATCCCCGTGTCTGATATCGAAGAACTCGAGGAAGAAGACCTGGAAGATGTCATCCCTCATACCCGCCTCACCATTAGCAACACCGCTGCCTTGAGAACCGTCCTGGGCCGCATACTGATACCCACGGATAAGTCTCAGCCGTTCGGATTCCATCAGTGTGTCGTCGCCAGCACTCAAACCGCCGATTCCGTTCCGGATGTCTCCGATGACCTTCAGCGTGAGCTCGCTCTGTACTCTCAGTCTCTCGAAGCCGCTCGCTACGGCCGTTCCAAGCTACTTTCCGAAGGCGTTCCCTTTTCTCGCCCTACCGACTATTTCGCAGAGATGGTCAAGGAGGATACTCACATGGAAAAGGTCAAAGCGAAGTTGGTGCAGGAGGCCTCGGACAAGAAAGCAGCCGCCGAAGCACGCAAGCTCCGAGACTTGAAGAAGTTTGGCAAGCAGGTGCAGGTAGCTAAGCTCCAGGAGCGGCAAAAGGCCAAGCGCGACACGCTGGAAAAGATCAAAACTCTCAAAAGAAGTGAGTTGATCCTGATTCCTTGACTGTGCTGTTTTCCAAAGTTTACTAACAAAGTGTATCTTCTTGCTTGCAGAGCGCCAAGAGTCTGGTTCCGCCACCGGCACCAATGAGGCTGACATATTCGACGTCGGCGTCGATAACGAGATTGCCAAACACTCTCAGCGAGCCGCCAGGGGCAATTCTAACAGCGGCGCACGAAAGCCAAACGCCAAGCGGCAAAGGAAGGATGAAAAGTACGGGTTCGGTGGCAAGAAGCGCAACAACAAGTCCGGCGACGCTATCAGCTCCGGCGATCTTTCGGCCTTCAGTGTGAGGAACATGAAGTCTGGCGGGTCCAAGAGCAGGGCCAAACAGGGCAGTAAAGCGACGCGGCCAGGCAAGGCGCGGCGAAAAGTCATGGCTATGAAACAAGGAGCTCGCCGGTAGCGACCAGCCTTTTGCTATATATGGCATCGCAAATCAGATGCTTGTGTGACGATTTTTCAACGAAAATCGCATGCTTATCTATGTAGCTTTGTATGATTGTGTGAAGCATCATCGCATTTCTGACCATCAATGTGGTACGGATATCAGAATTGAGGATTCCCATAGTTGTAGTAGAACGTATGTATGTGTTTCTCTTTCTCCCCCAAGTCTCCCATATCTGTATGAGAGCCCAAACTGAGGTAGTGCCAGTGTATCCGTAACGACGCGCGTAACGCCTGTTCCCTCACAATTTCACAAGTCAAGAGCGCGGACCCCGGAACAAACCCCAACGGCCGTGGTCCTTTTCCGAATCTCGCCTCCAGCCAGCCTTTTCTCTCTCCCGTTCCCTGCCTTCCAACTGCTTCATACTCTCCATCTTCTGAAGCACAAGCTCGAGCAGCTCTTTGCGACGGATCAGATCCAGGTGGCGACGAATCTTGGGGTCTTCCTTGGCGAATCTCTCCACCTCGTCGTGGGAAAGGTGACGGCCAAGGCGGAGATCCAATTCTCGAGGGAAATTGTAGTAAAATTCGGATAGCAGCTCGACATTGAGGAAGAGAACGGCCGTGGATGCTAATTTGGACGCTACGGCGTCAAGGAATACCTCAGGGCAGTAGTATTTGTTCTCGACGGACGCGCATTGCTTGGATTTGACAGCCATCAAGCGCATCCTAACAATGTCGGCCCGATCACGGAGGAAGACGGCTTCGCGACCTGCTTACCCGGTCAGCTGCGGTCGCCCATCCACGAGAGCTAAGCAAACTTACCCTTGTTAAGGAGCGCTGCGCTGAAGCCCCCTGCGCCACTCCGCCCATCGCCTTCAATGACGATGTCGCCCTTGCGCGCCTTGTCAACGAAGCTCATCACTTCGTTCAACTTCTTACGGCCTCCTACCGAGGACTCGAGATTGGTCAAAGCAGCCTCGCAATCCTGTAGCTCTTTCTTCAAGACGTTGCCGACATGCTGCCGGCCCTGCGTCCATTCGCGGTCTTCCACGTCAATCTCAAACTTGAATGGCTTGATGCAGTTCTCGACCTGGTCACTCGTGCCGTAGAATCTCTCCTTCAAAATGGACGAAGCAGCTTCGAGAATGGCTTCCTTGGCGAAAGGATGCGTCGCAAAGTTGGAACCGCCAAGCAGCTTCCCGACGTGTCCTTGTAGAGACGAGGCGACCACGGTCGTTGCCAAACGCCCGACTCCCAACTTTGTAAGTGCGGAGACGGAGGCATCCAATTGCCGGCGCCAGTATAAAGACGAGGGATCCGCTTTTGGGAGGTCGACGATTTGATCAGGTTCCGCTTGCACGACAGCAAGGTCGGCAATCGGCTTATTCCAGTACCTCGCAGCCAACAGGTCTAGTACTTTTTGGTCCAGCTCACTCTTCAGAAGTTCTCGCATCTCCGGACGACCGAATTGTTCGGTAAACTGCTTGAAGGCGTGCTTGAAGGAGTCGAGGCTCTCGGCTAGGTATGACTCGGCAGATAAAGGACGGTCGTTATACTGTACTTTGAACTCGTACGTAGCCTCTTCCAGCTCCTGTTTAATAGCATCGCTTGTGCTCTGTAAGCTGGATGACATGGTCTGCTCGAGTACCTGCATCAACTTCTTCCGGAGTGTAGTCGTCCCCACGCTTACTCCAGACTCTGGGCCGAATTGGAGCGGATGGGCTGAGAAGAAGTTATTCTCGTTCTTCGTAATGGTTGAGAGTGGATTGGAAGATCCCATCTTGAACAGGCCAGGTGATTGTGGCGCTTTCGACACGACGCCGACGTAGCCCAGCCGTAAAGGATATTGATTGCCGTTCAAGATAGCGGCGCCTTTCTCAGGGTCGACCAAATCCATCTTCGTAACAACACCAATGGTCCGCTCGCCGCGCGGATCTACCCTTTTTGAGGCTCTTAGGGCTGCCGAATTCGCAAGATCCACGTCGGCTGCCGATATGGCCAAGATGACATTCGGCGGCTGAATGTACTTGTCGCACAATTCGGAGATCTTTTGCTTGAGTTGAAGCGGCTGATCCTGACCAGCCACTTGAATATACCCTGGCAGATCAATGAGGGAAAGGTCGGGAACATTTGGTGAGTAAATCGACAGGTGTATGGGATCGTCGGATGCGCATTCTGTGGCCGAGACGGCGAGGTTGAGTTCGGTCAGCGTGCGCTGGATGGAAGAGAAGTCCTTAATTTGCCTCAAGCCGAGGTTGGGAAATTCGCCGTACTCCTCCTGTGACTCAGGAGTATTGACAAGCGTCAGTTCGATCGGCCGGCGGGTCACCATGTTGTTGCCCTTTGGTAAAAACTCGTGTCCGACAATCGCCTCCAAGACGGAGCTTTTACCTGAAGACTGAGATCCTATGACCACGATAGACGGTAAAGTCAGGGAAGATGACTGGCCGACTTGCTGCAGAATGCTGCGGATCTCGATCATCTTCTTCGTCAGAACCATCATTTGATCATCTCTGGCTATCTCAAAGTCATCGGAGTCATCTTCGATCGACTTGTCGGTCCCGAATGCAGCCGCTGACGCGCCGACGACGCCTGCTGCTCCAGTCCTGCTCTGCTTGGGGTCGCCGTTCTTTCCTGGTCCACCAGACCAGCCACGGCCACTTTCATTGTCGATCCGTAGAACTTTCCTGAGCCAAAGGGGCATTTCGATCTGTTCTTTTGTGTGGTCCCAGCCTTGGCGTGTTTGATCCGTGACTTGCTGCGCGCTGCTGAGAAGCGTCGAAGCCGTGCTGGACAGTGTGTCTTTCGCCGTATTGAACATCTCGATGGCATAGTTGCTGGCCTCTAGATTAGGAGTCTTAGTAAACATAGCGGGATGGTTGAGGATTTTGAGCGATGAACTCACGAGTAGCTTGGTACTGAACCCATGCAAAGGCTCCAATGGCTAAACCACCGAACATAGCAGGTATTCGAGCGAACTTCACCACGAGTTTTGGTAGGAAACTGGCGAAAGACGCATTCCGCGCGATGACTGCATTATGGAAAGCATTATTCCTGAACCACAATCGTCTTCGAGCGGCGCGAGCTGATGCGTCTGCTTGGAGAGTCCCTCGGTTCAGAAATCGGTGAATATTTCGGCCTTCAACAACCGGAGAACGTCGCGCAGAAGGATGCTGGCTAGCAGCAAGAGCTCGGCCACGTGCCGCGATAGGCATCATGCTGGATAGTGGGTTTAAGAAGAGTATCGTACAAGGCCGTTGTCAGGTCCGAGTGAAAGACAGGTAACCAAAAGGATTGAAGATGAACATGAGAGACGGTTAAGGGGTTTCGAGGTTGTAATCTCAGTACGGCAAGATGCTCTGCAATTCCGGTTAAATCATGCAAAAAGACGGCTTTCAAGGGTGGAGGCCGCTGTCAATGCGGTCGTCGTCACGAGCCCGCGCAACAGGTAGTAAGTGGAAGTTAAGAACCACCCACATGCTCGTACCTCGTGTACATATACGCGGGTACGCTTATCGATAGAGGTCGAGTAGGGTACCTAGGTAACCGTACTGTCAGAGGGCTAAGACAAGAGTGGGCTAGGCGTGTGTTTTTATTATCCTTTAAGGCGTGCAGATATTATAGTAACGGATCCGCAGCCTAGGAAACGGAATTCCTATTAGGAAAAGGGCTATATCTAGGGCAATATATAAGATATAGAAATAAAGGCTTATTTATAAGGGTATTATAGCTAAAAAGGCCGATATAGATAGTTCTTATTATATATATAAAAATAATAATAATTTTTTTTATTTTAAGAAAGTAAATATATTAATTAATATAATTTATACGCTTTTTTTTATTTAATAATTATAAGCTTAGTTAATATTTTTTAATTTTATTTATTTAATTTTATTATTTATATATTTTATATTTTATAATTAAATAATTTATTTTATTTTTAATAGCTTTTTTTAAAAAATAAAATTATTATAATATTTATAAACTTTTAAATTAAATAATTAATAATAATTTTAATAATAACTTTATAATTAATATAATAATATATTTCTTAATAATTATAAAGCTTATTTTTATTTTTAAATATTTTAAAAATTAAACTAATTAATATTAAGTTATAATTAATATAACTTAAAGCTATAATATTTAATCCCTTATTAACTTAATATTAAAAAAAACTTTTATAAAGTTATTTTAGCTAGAAATCCCTTTAATAAATATAAAAAGTTATATAAAAAGCGAGATACCTCTTAATCTTAAAACTTTTTAATTATTAAAAGAAAAGTATAAAATATTTACTTTTCCTAATTTTTAAAAAAATTTAAAAAAAAATATTATAAAATAAAGAAAATATTAGAAAAGATAAATCTTTTTATTTAAGTAAGCCTCTTATTAGTTTATTAATCCTTAACCTAAGGGGATTTCTTTTTTAGAAAAAAACTAATTACTTTTTAAGTTTTTATATAGCTTAAAGATATTATTAAATATAAGCTAGCTAAAGATAAATTATAAGATTTTTTTTCTAAGATCTTTTAAAAAAGAATATTAATAGCTAAGTAATTTAATTAATTTAAGCTTAGTAAATTTATTTATATTTAAATAATATAAAATTTATTAATAAAATATATATTAAATATTTTATTTATATAATAAGAGATTAGTATCTTTTATTTATTTAAATAATATACTATAATTTTAAAAATATTTATAAAAAAGTTTATAAAAAAGCCTTTTAATTTATTAAAATCTTTTAAAAGTTTAGAAAGGCTAGTTATAAAGCCCTTAAATTAAATAAAACTAAGAAAAAAATAGCTTTTATTATTTATAATAATTTTAAATAATAAATAAAAGTAAATATTTTATAAAATAAAGATTAAAATAGCCGCTTAATATTATAAGCCTTTTTTTTTCCTTTATATAAGTAAATTACGAAAACCTTAAAAAGCGTAATATTTAGGTTTATATTTAATATAGCTAAAAATATTTTTCAAAGTTTAAGAAAAAGGAAAATTACTAAAAGCGGTATTTTTATATTTTCCTTAACTTAATCTTTTTTTTCCTATTAGATTAGGTTAATTTTAATAATAAATTTTTTTAATAAATTATAAATAAAATAGCTTATAGTTAATTAACTTAATAGAAAGTTAATTAATAAAAAAAAGAAAATAAAGGAATTACTAGCTAATAAAAAGATAAGGAGACTTTAAGTATTTTTATAGCTTTAAGGAATCCTTTTTCGAAAATTATAAAAATAAAAGATAGCGTCCTTCTTAATAAGGGGTACTTAATATATATTTTTAACTCCCTTAACTAATTTAATATTTTTAACTTAAATAAATAAGCTAAAGTTATTATTAAAAGGATAAGTATAGTTATTTTAATAATAATAATAAGTTATTATATAACTTTTATAAATATTAAATATAACCTTACTTTTAATATTAATTTTATTTTTTTAATAATTTTTATAAAAAAAAGTTACGCTTAAAATAATTTTATAAGTAAACTTTATAATTTAAAAAATAATATAACTTTATATTATATAATTATAAAAATTAAATAGCCTTAGCTATAAGTTATTAAACTAACTTTAATAGCCTTAGTTAACTTATAAGTCTTTTAACTTATTATTAAGATAAATAAAAACTTATAGTATACTTAGATAAGCTACTTAAAAGCTAAGATATAAGCTTTATTAAGTAAGTTACTAGGAGTTAATATTAATAAGGCTATTTTAATAACTAATTATAAGATTTATATTATTATTAAACTTAGGAAGGAGAGATTATAAATACCTTATTAGGCTTTATAGCTTTAGCGCCCTTAAGCTATTATCTTTTTTAATTTATTTTATATAAAGGTAAAATATAATAAATTAAATTATTTAGCCTTTTTTACTTACCGCCTTACGGGGGAAAGGAAAGGCTATAATATTCCTTATAAGATAAATCTATTATTTATTTAAGTTAAGTTTATAGCTTATATTGCCTAAGCTTATAATTTAAAAATATTTATTATTTTAATAAATTATAAGAAAGCCTTTTTTATTAAAGCTTTCTAAGATAATATAATATTTAAAAATATTAAAATCTAGTTTACCTTTTTAATATATATATATTAAACCGGTTATATAAAGAGGTTAGGGAGTATTAAAATTTATATAGCTATTTACCTCCTTATATAATTAAGCTACTTTTATAATATATAGCTAATAGCTATATAAATAGCTATTTACTTTCTTAATAAAACGCTTTATAAGGTAAATAAGGGAGTAATAATATAGCTAATTAAGTAAAAGCTTTATTAGCTTAAAATTTATAATTCTTAATAAAAAAATTATTTATAAGATTATTTTATTTAAAACCTAAAGTATATTAAAGCTTATAATTATAAAGCGTTTCTTATAATAAAGAAAGTAATAAGGGGTATTTAAGGTAAATTTAATCTAAAAGCTTATATTAGCTATTTAGCTAATATTACTTTTTTCTTATAATACTTAATCTAAGTGCTCTCTTTAAAAAGGTACTTTTTTATTAGTACCTCTTTTATAACTTTTAACGAGAAAGTTTTCTATAGCTAAGATTATTAAAATAATCTCTAACCTAAAAAGGCCTTTTATTAAGTCTCTCTTATTAAAAATATAGAAAAAAAGTAAATTAAGATAAAACTTTTAAAGCTTTATAACTTAAGGAGCTTATAATATATAATATATTTAGTAATAACTCTTAAATATAGAAAATATTAGAAAATGCGTTTTTAGGCCCCTCTAATTAATCCGGCGTTAAAAAGCGGAATTTAAGTTATTCTAGCGCTAACTTATATAATCCCTTAGCTAAAAGGGCAAAAATAAGCTAATAGCCTTTTATACCTTTATAACCCCTAACTCCCTTAAACTTATAAGAAACTTAGCTTTTATAATTATTTAAGCTTTAGTTAATAAGCCTTATTAAGATTATCTATTAAAGCTTTTTTTATATATAAAAGGTATTACGGCCGTAAAATATATTAACTAAATAATAGTATTAGTACTATAAATAAAGATTCTAAGCTAAGGGGAAGGGAAAGAAAAGAGGAAAACTCCTATAAGCGAAATCCTAGTAAAATATATAAAGGCACGTGCTAGTAGAGATAGGAGAGGGTAAGGGGAAATCCTAGTAAAAGGTTAACTCTATTTCCGGGTAATTTCCCCCTAAAGTCTTCCTAAGGATTTTACGATAAAGTTTCTAAGGTTACGTAATTATAATTAGAAATCCTCGGAAATTACCGTAAAATATTTAAAGGAAATCCTTATAATTATTAGCGCGTAATACTACCCCCTAATAAAGGTTTTAATATACCTATTAAGATTAGTAATAGCGACTACGTAGCTAGGTACTCGGGGAAATAGCCGTATTATCTTAGTTATTATCTTAATATTTATAATCCGCGGCGGCGGCTTTAACTTAATATTAAAGATTAATAGGCGGACCGGCGGTATCTAGGAAATAGTTATAGAATTCCTTAAAAGCTATAAGTATATAATAGAAATTCTTAGCTAGGTATTATATCTTATTCGGATTATAATTATATTAGCGGACTTAATATTCTAACTAATAACGCTATCTAGTAACTTAAGATTAGAGGATTTACTTAACCTTTTATTCTAATATATTATTAATATTTTCCGGCTTAGCGGGAAATATTTCTTATTTTAATAATAGATTTATAGTAGCTTTCCGAAAGTAGTCGGTATAAAATAAGTTTATTATCTAGTAGCTATCTAGTAAGTTAAAAATATAGCTATAGCTTTATTCCTTAATAACTATAAAAGGTCTTAACTATTATATATCTAAGTATATTATAGGTGCGGTTATAAAGAAGCTCTTATAGCTAAGGAATACCTTATTACTAATTACGAAATCTACCGGGCGATATTTTCTATTTACTTATATTTCCTACTTATAGCGAGCTTTCTTAGTAGCGGCTTAAGCTTACTATTATATTTCCTATATATAGGCGATAAGTTTATAAGCTATAATAATTAGGCTTAAGGTAATCGAGGGATCTAAGGGATTAGCTATTAAAAGGGGGTTCCGTATATCCTTACTAAGGGCGACTATAAGCGGTATTATACTAATCGAAGCGTGCTATAAGGAGTTATATACGAAGTTTAGCGTAGGAAAGAAGGTACTCTAATTATCCTAATATTTATTCGCATAAAACTATAGCCTTTAGTTTAGGTATTAGTTAGTTACCTTTACGCTTCCTTATATTTACGAGTATAAGGTACTATTATAGCGATACTTAATACTAATTAACTAATTAATTTTACCGAAAAATCCTAAGATAAATAAGCTAGTATTATTAGTAATTTATACGTTTAGTATACTAAAAAGATAATAAAGGTATTAAAAATAATATCTAGTAAATACTTTTATTATATTATTTTTCTTACTTAGTAATATAGCGATAATTTAGCTTAGCTTATAAATAAAAGTTTAGATATAGTTATACTTAAAGCGGTCTTTTAATATAGCTTTCTTATTATAAGCTATATACTCCTATATAAAAGTTAGAATAAGTAAAAAGTATAGTAAGCTTAGGGTTTTATCTTATAAGGTTTTATTCCTCTAATATTTATAATAATTATAAATATATTAATAAATATTTTACTTTATTCTAAGCTAGTAATAATCTTACTAAAATATTTAGGTAATTTTATTTTAGCTATTATAAGTAAAGATAGCTAGCTTATATATATTTCGAATTAAAATAATGCGAAAAAAGAGCTGCTTCTAACTATCTTATTTAAGAATAACTAGGAGGTTACCGTAAAATCTAAGATCCTAGCTTGCGTTCTCCTCTTAGATTAGTTATACTAACTTTACTCCTAACGAGGTAGAGTTTTCTCTAAGGCGGACTAAGGTAATTATAAAAGTTAGGGTTAGGATTTTAAATTTAAAGCTTTCCGGAGGAATTATTATAAGTATCTTTTCCTCTTTCTTATAAGCTTTTATAATTAGAAGCTTAGCTATCTTATATAAAAGGGTATTAGTAGCTATATTTAACTAGCTAAGTTAATATAAGAAATAGATATTAAACTAAGTAAAGAAATCGAACTATTAAACTTAGTAAATAAAAAGTAATCTTTTTATTATAAAGTAAATTAAGGCTTTATAATTTATAATTATATCGAACTTCTAATTAAGTAATTCCGAGTAAAAATACTTAAGGCTTTATATAATAGCGAGAAATTCGTAATCTTAGATTAAGTATATATATTCGGCTAAATTTATTATTTTTAAGAAAAAGCTTATTAGCTTCTACGCTTAATTATCTTACTATTATTAAAATATACTAGCGGTAGCGTTTTAAAAAGCGTTAGTTTTAAGCTAAGTTAGGAGTTTAAGATAAAAAAAAGCGAGTACTAAGGCTTACGTAGCTAGTTTTTTTATTTTATTAAAAGCCTCCTTTTATTTTAGTTTAAGCTTAAAAATAATATCTTTTTTTAGAAGATAGTTT
The DNA here is from genome assembly GCA_003339415.1 of Ophiocordyceps camponoti-saundersi (nom. inval.). Taxonomy (NCBI): domain Eukaryota; kingdom Fungi; phylum Ascomycota; class Sordariomycetes; order Hypocreales; family Ophiocordycipitaceae; genus Ophiocordyceps; species Ophiocordyceps camponoti-saundersi. Next base: position 69,104 of record PDHQ01000048.1, read on the forward strand.
AGGGGTTCCGTAGTAATATTAATATAGTAATAGAAAATTTAGATAAAGTTATATAATCTTACGAATAAATAGATAGCCTTATAATTCTAAAGATTTTTAAATTTTTAGTTTTAAATCGCTTATATTTTATAAGGGTTTATACTTATTCCTTAGCTTATATATAATATTATACTAAAGTAGTTAATTTTAATAATATTAAATTTTAATTTTTAGATATCCCCTTATAAGTTCGCTTAATATAGGCGCTAAATTATTTCTTAGTATTTTTTTTAATATTCCTTTTCTTCGCTATTTAAGTAAATTAATATATTATTAATATATATACTTATATAATAATTAAGGAGATTATAAAATTAAGCGTTAATAAAGTTTTAGAATTATATAAGTCTTACCTTAAGGCTAAATAAAAAAATAAGCTAATAGAATATACTAAACTTTATACGGAAAACTATAAGATATTTAAAGTTAAGGTTAAGCTAAAGATAGTAAAACGCTTAAATAACGTTAATTTTCGAGAACTATTTCGCCTCCTAATAGCTAAACGCGGTACTTTTTAAGGAAAAAATAAGCGAGATCCGACTTTTTAAGTAATTATTTATTTATTAGTAGTTAATATAGAAGCGTCGAGCTATTAAATATAGCTTTAGGGCGAAGAGAATAAAGGTAGCGTAAGGGCTAGTATCTAGCTTAATAAAACTAATCTTAAGTAAGTAATTAATAGTCTTTTTTTTTAAAAGTAAGTATTTTACTAATATTTTATAAGAAAGGGGTTTTACTAAGTTTAGGAGCTTTTTAAGTTTTAAAATTATATTATAGCTAGGCTAAGGATAAGCTAGAATATAAGCTTCCTTTTTATTAAAAAATCTTTTAAAATATATAAAAGCTAAAGGAATTATATTACGTATATAAGTAATATACTTAGGTTTTTTACTTTAAGGGAATAGGATTTCCTATCCTATATATATATAGCTAGCTAAGCTTAGCTTTATAATCGTAGTTAAGTTATTATTATTATCTTTTAACTTTATAAATATTTAAAATATTAATAGGGTTATTTTTTCCTATTATATATAATAAGAGTTTTATTAAACTTAGTAGATAAGTTACTTTTTTAAAATATCCTTATTTATATCGTTAATATTTTAGTTATTTTTAGTTAGGGTTTAGGCTAGCTTTTTTTCCTTTATAAGCTATACGAAATCCTTTTTCTTTTATAAGCGTTAGAGGATCTAATATTTACGCTTATCTTAATAAAGAAAGCGGTTCTAGCGCTTAGTATTTGCTTAGATAGCTAGGTTTAGATTTCTATTAAAAAAGGCTTTTTAAGTAATAGGATTAAAAGCGAGTACTTAGTAAGGGCGGGTAAGTTATTTAGCTAAACTAGTTTCTAGGCCGCGTAATTAAGTAATAACCTTTTCTCCGCTATCTAAAATAGGCCGATAAAAAGATCTTAAGTATAGTTAGTTACCTAGTAAATTTCCTACGAAAAATACTATCTATTAATTATTAAAGTAATAATTAGGTGCTTATAAACTAAGCTAGCTTAACGGCCTTAGAAATTAATAAAAGGGATAGGATAGATAAGGATAAGCTTAGCGCTTAAGCGCTTTATTACTTATTTCGTAAAATAACGATTAACTAAGAAACGGGTATCTACTCTAATATTATATAAGGTAAAAGTACGAAAAGCTATATTATTAATTTAAACTTAATTATTAATAGTAAATAACTCTCTTACTTTCTATCCTACGCGCGATATTTTTAGGATTATTAAGGAGCTTTATAATAATTTTACTCTTTTCTCGAATTAGAGTTATCTAACTAAATAGAATTAAGTAAAAGCGTTTAAACTTTACGGACTTTCCTTACTTTTTATTAATTAAAATAGTCCTTAGCTATATAGCTTTTTTTTCTAAAAATAAAATAAATACCGTTTTCTTAATAAACTTTCTTTTTATTTTTACTAAAAGCTTAGCTTTTTTAGTAAGAGGTTATAATTATAATCGTAACCTTCTTTTACTTTTCTAAAGTAACCTTTTTACTTACCTAGCTTTTACGGGAAAACTCCTAGTAAGTTAACTCCTTCTTTTAGTAAAATATAGCGTTTTTTACGTACTCGTAAAATTCCTTATATATCGTACGTAAATCTTTAGCTTTTATAAGAAAGCTTAGATTAAGATTAGCGGGTAGATAATTTTAAAATATATACTTAATCTAAGTTAGGGGAACTTAAGTCTTAGCTATAAGGTAGTTAAACTCTGCGAGAAACTCCTAAATTTCCTACTTACTTATTAATAAGAAATTTAATTTATAAAGTTAGTTTATAGCTTTAGTAAATTTATTAGGATTTCTATAAGTAAACTTTAAATATTAAACTATTTTAACTAATTTAGAAAAAAAGCGTTCCTCTAAGTTATATTAAGTTTCTAAAAGTTTATAAGCTTTCCTTTCTAATATATAGAATAATATACTTATTTAATCTTATTTATCTTAAAAAGTTATCTTATTAGACCTTATCTTATTTTTTAAGTTCGTAAGGAAAATACTAAAATCTTTCTTTTTACTTAAAAATTTACTTACCTCCTTATAGCGAATTTTCGTAGAATTAGAATAAGAGGGGTTTAGCTATCTTACCGGGGCTACTAGCGTAAAAGTATCTTAAGCGGTTTTTCTAATTAAGATAAATATCTTTTTATTTATATTAAATATAGTTAATATTTCTTAATAGGTCCTTTTTATATTTAAATTTTAGTTTTTCTAAGTTAATTAACTTTAGAGTTTTATAACTTACGCTTATAATTACGCTATCTCTATACGCTATTTATATAATATAGTTATATTAATAATATTTTAGGAAAAAGTAGCTATTATCGTAGTTTAGTTTTCGCCGATATCTTATTTTACTATAAGGTTAAGCGTCTCTAAGGTAAGTCTCCTTAATCGCCTAAAAGTCTAGTTAAGGGCTCCGGATATATATTTCGAAGCTAGTTATAATTTATATATAAATTCTTTTCTATCTTATACGGGGATATAAAAGTAAGGTGCGGGTTTCTTAATCGCTTACTAGCGAATTTAAGCTTAGAATAATATTACGGCCGTAAAATACGTTAACTAAATAATAATATTAATATTATAAATAAAGATTCTAAGCTAAGGGGAAGGGAAAGAAAAGAGGAAAACTCCCGTAAGCGAAATCTTAGTAAAATATATAAAGGTATATATTAGTAAAGATAGGAGAGGGTAAGGGGAAATCCTAGTAAAAGGTTAACTCTATTTCCGGGTAATTTCCCCTTAAGGTTTTCCTAAGGATTTTATAATAAGGTTTCTAAGGTTACGTAACTATAGTCGGAAATCCTTAGAAATCACCGTAAAATATCTAGAGGAAATCCCTATAATTACTAGCGCGTAATAAAAGGGCGTATAATAAGCTTAATAAAACCTAATAGCTAAAAGTAATATATACTAAGCTAAGATAAAGAAAAAATTATAAGATAGCTAAAAAGATCTTAATAATTATTATATTTTAAAAATAATAGTTAATTAACTTTAAATAAGTTTTTATTTATAAGTTTAACTTATAAGGCTTTCTTAATAAATATAAGGCTTAAGTTATTATATATAAAAATAAATAGCCTCCGAATAAGTTATCTATCTACGCTTATATATTAATAATATATATATTTAAGCTTTTTATAGCTCTTATAGTATATTTTAACTTTAAGGCTTATAAATATAATTTTATAAATATATTTTATAATAATAACCTTAATAAAGAGGTTTATTATAAGATACCCCTTAGTTTTAATATACTAAATAAGGCTAAGAGGCTTAAAAAAGCCTTATATAAGCTTTAACGCTCTTTTTTACTTTAATATAAATTACTTATTACTTAGCTAATAAAATAAAGCTTTAAATCTATTTTTAAAAACCCTTATATTATAATAAATAGGAAAATTATTATTTTCTTTTATATTAATAATTTTATAGCTATATTTAGAAAAGATTAAGAAGCTAAATATACTAAGTTTTAAGAGGCTATTAAGAAGGCCTTTTAAATTAAGAATCTTAAGAACCTTTATTAGTTTTTAAATATTAAAGTTATTAAAAATAGGGCTAATAAGCGTTAATTCTTAAATTAGAAGTTTTATATTTAAAAAATTATAATAAAGTTTAAAAGGCTTTTAAGAAAGAAAACTTAGCTTTAGCTAATAATATTTAAAAATATCCCTCTTTTTAAAAAAGAGGTAATTACTAAAAAGATTAAGCGATATTAAGCTATTATCGGAAGCTTAATATACGCTATAATTATTACTTAAGCGGATATTATATTCGCTATTAGCTACTTAATATAAGGTTTTATAAATCTTAGCTTTTAATATTTTTAATTTATAATCTAAGTTATAAAATTCTTTTATAATTTCTAGGACTTTTTAATTAGCTATATTAATAGTTATTAATTTATTATAGCTATATTAGATATTTTATTTAATAATAACTATAACCGGAAAAATATTAAGGGCTTTATTATCTAAGTTTTTAAAAATATAGTTTTTTTTAAATTTAGGAAATAAGATATTATATAAACTTTATTTACTAAGGTAAAAGACCTTGCTTTTTCTTATATTATAAAAGAGGTTTAAGCTTTTAAAAAGCTTTATAGAAAAGTTAAATTTAAGCTTTCCTAAAATATTATAATTTATTATAATAATTTTTAAATTATTAAGCTAATTACGGAGGAGAATTTAAAGTTAAAAATAAAGCTTCTTTATATTATAATATAATATTTATACGCTAATATACTTTATATAGCTTAGAACTATTTTATATATATTCTAAAAAGGGGAAAAACTAAAAAACTTTAAGTAAAACCCTCCCCTTAAGCGTTACCTTAGCTTAAAGTTAAACCCCGCTTATACCCGGTATTTTATATATTTAATAAGTTAGGTATTAACTAGCGATTTAGAAGCTAATATTTCCCTTAAAGCGGACTTTATAATAATAAAAATACGCGTAAATTAAGTCCGAAGTAAAGTCTATATAGCTTACTTATCCTCTTAGCTGTTATTATCGCTATAAACTAAATTTTTATATTTAATTAAAATAGCTTTAATAATCTAATTAATTTAAGCCTTATTAGTATAGCTTAAATATATATAAAAGTTTTATTATTTTATAATAAACCTTATAATAGCTAATTCTAAAAAATAGCTAAATTACTATAATAAAGCTATAAATAAAAAGAAGGTATTATTATATTTAATTTTTAGTATTTCCGCCCTAGCTATTAGTAGTTTTTAGTTAGCGCTAAAAAGGAAAAAAGGGTAATATATATAAAGTTCTAGTTTATAAACTATTAAGGTATCTTATAATACCTTAATAGCCTCGTATTATCCTTATAGCCTCATGCTTTATATAGCTTACCTAAGTTAGTAAGACTCTTTATATAGGATCTTTCTAATCTTATAATATTACTCCTTACTTTATATATTCCTTAATTAATACTTTATATATTTAAATAAATATTTAGATAGCTATCCCCTCTATATAGTAATATAAAAGGTATTATAATAAAATATATTCCTTTTTAAAACCCCTTATTACTAATAACGGATAGCTTATTTAATACTAATTAGTATATTAGGTAATATATAAATTAGCTAAGATAGAAAAGGTAACCGTAAATAAAAGGATTAGTAGTCCGTTATACTTAACCTTACTCTTTTATATAACTTAGTAATATATATAATAGCTACCTTATATAATAAAGAAAAAAGATAGGACCCTTATACTAAACCCCCTTAGACGATAATAATAGCTTTATATACCCTATTATCTAATAAAAACTCTTATACGCTTTCTATAATTTTAAACGCGCCTACGCTCGCGCCTACTTAGCTTAAACTAACTAAGGTAACCCCAGAACTAACCTAAACTTAAGCTTAAAAACTTAACTTAATTATATATAAAAAGATAGCTAAAAGAAGTATTATTCTAGTTTATATATAATAAGTAGAAATTAGCTTAGATTTCTAAAAAACTAACTTAAAAATTATAAATAAGTATTTAAATATTAAACTTATAATATATATAAGTAAAATTATATATAATATACGCTTATATATATAATCTTTTAGTAAGCGTATATACTAAGCTAGCTACTAGATATAGTTTACTAAAGAGGGAGATAAGCTAGCTACTAATTATAAGATTATAGAATAGCTATTATAAAAAGTATAAGTATAAGTAAAAGTCTTTTAAAAATTAAAATAATAATTATAAAAGAATCTAAATTATTACCTAAAGGAATACTAAGCTAATTATATAGCTAGGAGCTTAAGGAAGATTTCCTAATATAATCTTAAAAGTATTTTACTTAAGGGGATTTTATAGTAATTTCCGTATATATTAGTAAAACGGAGATTTCCTAATACGCGGTAATTTCTTAGTATACGGGGATTTCCTAGTAAAATCCGGAGATTTCTAAAAGTATATTTTAATATTAAATTTAGTAGGAAATCTTAGTAAAATCTTAAGAGTTATTATAGAGAAATCCTAATAGGAAATTCTAATAATTTTCTAAGCGTAAAGGTAATAAAGTTTCTAAGAGAAATTTAAGTAAAATTCTAAAAGGGGAAATTCTAGTAAAATATTATAAAAGGTTAGGCGATTTATAAAAGTATTATTATATATCTTATATTAACTCCTTAGGCTTAAAAAGAATTCTAATAGCTTTATTAACTTTTTATATTATTTTAAAAACTATTATTATATTTAAAAGCTTTTCTATATTAACTTTAATAATTATATTTAATTATAAATAAAAAAATATTATTAGGGACTTATATATAGAGAACTAAATTAATTTATATAAAGTAAGAAAGAAATAAAAGAATAAGATAAAAATAATAAAGAAGAATTATAATATATATTAAATATATATAGAAAAATATATATTATAGTTAAAAGTATTATAATATTAAGAAAGGAAAATTAGAATAAGAAAAACGCGATATAATATGCGAACTAAAAGAATAAAATAAAGGAAATATCTTACTATTTTTATTATTTAAATATATAAATTATAGCGATAATATAAAAGCGAATATAGATAATTTTACTATAATTAGCGTAAAAAATATAGTTTATAGCTTTAGGTATAATATACTTTATAAAAATAGGGGCGTTTCGAATATTAGGAATAATAATAAAGTTAACTATATTACGAATAGTTTATACTTATTTTTAAGCGTATATTATAAGTAGTTTATAGTAAATAAGCTTTACTTAGCCTTCTTATTATAGCTAATATTCTTTCTTTATTTATAATATATAAAATATTAGAAAAAAATAGTATATAATTAGTAATATATTATAAAAATATTAGAAAGCGATATTAAAAATATACTAATTTATAAGGTTTTACCTAAGCTTAGAGGATATATTATTTTTATATATTAATAGTTAAATAACTTAAAAATCTATTATATATTAATAGATAAATAAATATAATAGCTATTACTTATTAATAATTAAATAGTATAATACGTGCTTTTTATATAAAGCGCGTTATTAATATATATCTACTACGGTTTATATTAAGGCTATATAGAAAGTTATAAAGAGTTTTTATTTATTATTATATTAATAAATAAATTAGCGTTAATAAGCTTAATAGTTATAATATACTTAGCACTATTAGAGGGTTTAACTAAGCTACTTTTCTAACTATATAGCTTCTTAGTAATATTATAAAAAGCTATTTTTACTAAATCTAAAATATTAAAAATAGGAATATTACTAAGGTTTAAAGTTATTTTATTTCTAATAATATCGCTTTAAGCTAAGAAAAGTATATAATTAATAGTAATAGCTAGAAATAAAATAATAATACTTTTACTAGGTAAATATATTTATTTTCTTATATAAACGTAAAAGTTCTATTAGTTTTTTTTATAAAACTCTAGTATTTTACTTAAATTATTAAATATTAATTTTTTATTAATAAATATAATAACTTTATTAATATTAATTAATAAATTCTTAAAAGCTAAGGTATTAAGTAAGATAGGTATTAAGATAAGGAAATTAATAATTTATTTATCGCTAATATTAAATATTTTCGCTATATAATTTAAGCTAAAGGAAATATTATATTTAGTAAAATATTTATTAAAATAAGTTACTTAAATTAAAGCGATATTTATATTTTAAAATATTAAAGCTTATTTATTATAATATATTATAAAGAAAGTAAGTAAGTATTTAATAACTTAGATTAAATTATTATAATAAGTTATTAAGAAGTTATTATTAGCTTTTTTAACTTTTTTAGCTTTTAAAATTTTTTAAAATTAAATTATAATCTTAGAAACTATCGCGGGGGTTTTAAGTTATTAAGAGGTAGAGCGAGTTTACTTATTAGGGGTTTTAAGGACGCTTTATTAAATAGGAGTAGGAGGAGTAATAGAACGCCTTATTAAGGATTTTCTAAAAATAAGAGTAGCTTTTTTAACTTTAGTTCCCTTTTCTATAGCTACTAATATTATTTTTTCTATCTTACTAAGGTAATCGGTATAAGAAATAATAATTAAGATTCTCTTAATTTCCTTTAACTTTTTTAATTTCTAATAAATTTACCTAATAATAAGGCCCTTAATATAATCTTTTATAATTTCTAATAGCGAGTAAGCGCTATAATAGTTTTTTCTAAGCTAATTAGATTATAGAAAGATATTACTTTTAATATTAGTAAAAGAGTATAGTAAAAAAGGTTAAGTATAGCTTTTTAATAAGGTAGCTAGTATTTTAAAAGTAAAGCTAGCGGTAAAAAAAGATACCGCGGTAGTTTATTAAGTAAAATATTTAAGCGCTATAATTTTAAAAATATTAAGTAAAGAGTAATTAAAGCTAAAATATTTATTATTTAAAAGCGAGTATTTAGAATTATAATTTTTATTATTAGGAAGTTATTCTCTATTAGCTTACTTTTTTACCTTTTTATTAATATAATAAATATAATTATCTAACTTATTAAATAATAAATTATATCTCTCTTTTTATAATATTTATTTCTAAGTAATAAAAGTTATATAATTATTTAATTTCTAATTATTAAACTTATAAGTAAGCGATTTAAATAAATATTAAAATCTTATAAGGTTTCCGAATAGCTAAATAGCTTTTTTAAAGCTTTTAAATATAAGTATAAAAGGAGTATAAATTAGTTATTTATAAAATAACTTATAGTATATCTTATCGTACGAATAATAGGGATTATTATAAGGAGGATTAATTTTAAGTATAAAAGAAAGGAAATAATATAAGGATAATAAAAAGAATTAGAAAATAAAAAGAAATAATTATAAGGGGGATAAAGACTAATATATAGAAAGATATAATAAAGATAAGTAATATAAAAGAGAATAAGAGAGGATAAATAGAAGAGAGAGGAAGTAAGAGAAGAAAAGTAGGAAAATAAAGGGAAATCTAGTATAAATAATAACGCGTTAGGTTTATTATTTCCTAGAGATATTACGCGTTTATTACTAAGTAACTTATTTACCTTATTCTAATAGCTAGTACTTTTTAAAAATATTTATATATTTTTTCCTAGTAATTTCTAGCTTAGCTTCTAACTTATTTTTTTCTTTCTTAAATTCTTCGATTATCTCCTTTTATTAAAAGTCTTTTTTAGCTACTTATTAATTATTACTACTTAAGTATCTTTTCTAATATACTAGGTACTTTATTTAAGTAATACCTTACCTTTTTTTAACTTTTCTCCTATTAAGGATTTATTTAATCTTATAGTTATTAATATTAAGCTTAGGGCTAAGTTATTCTCTTAAAATATTAGCTAGTTAAAGTTATATAATTAATATAATAAGATAGATATTTATAAAGTTATCGATATTTAATTAATAAGCTAGATAATTAATTTTTTCGATTACGCGGAAAAGCTTAGTTTACTATTCTAAAAGCTTTATTATTTATCTATTAGGAATAAAATATTCTTTCCTAAGTTTTAGCTAAACTTAATTATTAAGCTTAAACTTAAGCTTCTAGTATTTCTTATTATATTATCTTTTATAATAGCTTAGGTATAAGTAATAAAGATAATTACCTTATCTTTTAATATTTCTTTAAATTTAAGGGAAGCTTAATCGCTTAAATAATAAAAACTATTATTTATCTAAAATCTAATAAGTAACTTACTTAGCGTAATCTTAATAATTAAGGAGAAAGAGTTATTAAGTAAAAACTAAAAAGCTAATAAGGCGTTAATTTATTATTTTATTAGGAAATCGGTAGCGAAGAATCTAAAAGTAATTTTAATAATTTAATTTTATCTTTTAGATAAACTATTAGTTTATAAATAATATATAGTTAATATTAAGAGTTTAGTATTAAAAGTAAACTATAAGGTTTTTTAGAACTTAGATATAATTTTTAAATCCTAATTAGAGATAATTTATTTTAGGAGTTTTTAATTATAATAAGTAAGCTTATTATATAATAACTAAGCTTATTTTTTAGCGGTAAAATAATTATATTTAAAGGTTAAAATATATATTTTTAAGAACTTATTAGTAATAGTAAAAAGGGTATTATAAAACTTTCCTTTAAGTTTAGATTAAGGTAAATTTTCTAAAAAGATTAAAAAGAGTTTAATAATAAAGTTTATTATAATTATATAAAAAGGAATCGCTAAAGAATAAATAAGAACTATTTCCCTAAAAGGAGCTTATTTATTAGTTTAATTTTATTTATAAATATTATATTTATTTACGAAATTATTAATTTTCTTTTTTAGTTAGGAAATAATAAAACTAAAAAAGAGTTTAGCTTATATATATCTTTAGCTAGTATAAAATTTACGAAAATAATACTTAGAAATAATTTCTTTAGCGTAATTTTAAGGAATATAAAATTATTATTAATTATTAATATCTTTAAAATATAATAAGCTATTTACTTAGATAAAAGCGAGTTTTTCCTAAAAGTTTTTATTTTTAAGTTATTTTAAGATTTCGGATTATTATATATTAAGGAGATATTATTTAGAAATCTTATATTAGAAAGTATTATTAAAAATAGCTTTTAAGGAAATAAGCGTATATTCTTAATTAATATAATCTTCTTAGATATTTTTAAATTCTCCTTATCCCTTTTCTAAAGCTATTTTTAAAAAAAAGTGTAAGAAAAAGTTTATAAGAATATTAAAAGTATTAAAAATATTTTAAATTTTAAAAAAATATTAACTTAGAAACTATAATAATATTACTAAAATAACTATAAAAGTAAGCTAAAATAAAGTTATAATTAAAGCTATCGAAAAGAGGAAGGAGAGGAGAGAGAAGCCCCCCTTCTAAGCTAGCTATATACCCCGCGCGATAACTAAGCGCTATTAAGAAAACCTAAATATATCCGCTATAATCCCCCCTATCTAGCTACGATTAGTTATAGACTAATCCTTTATATAGCCCCCTCCTTAAGCTAGCTAAGAAAATAAGAGCGTAAGACGGAAAAGTTACGTATTACTATATTAGTAAGATACTTTATATAATCCTTAGCTAATAGCTTAATAGCTTTTATAAAGATAAGGATAAGAGGGCGGAAAAGCTCCTTTATAGCTTAGGGAATTAAACCTAAATTTTTATAAGGAAGATTCTAATAAGCTTAGAATTATAATACCGCTTAAGGTAAGAATTAATAAACTTATATATTAGTAATAAAAACTTACTTATATAGCTAATATATAAGATTAAATAGTATTATATTAATTATAAGGAGCTTAGAGGATACCTTAATTATAGTAAATAGTAAAGCTAGCTATATACTTATTATTATATACCGCTAGCGCTAATTTATAAGCTAAGGTATAATATAATTACGGTATATACTTACTAATAAATTTACGCGCCTAAGCTACGCGTAAACTATTTTTATATAAAGTAATATAATAAAGCTAGAAATTACTTAAGCTATAATATCTAGCGTATACTTATCCCTCTTTACTTATTATCCCCTTAATTAAAATACTTTAAATTTACCTCTAACTACCTTACTTTACTTATAAAAAGCCTTAACCTTAATATCCTTATTTACTTATAAAGCTTTAAATAATTACGCTTAAAATAACTAATTTAGTTATACTTATAATAATATTAGCGCTTAGTAATATTAAAATAAAATTATATAAACGTAATATTTATTAGGTTAGTAGAAAAGGGGGGCGGTAAATTAACTAATATATTAGAAATATTCCCGGAATTAAATACTCTATTAAAGCCTCGAAAAAAGCTAGCGAAAGCTATATATATTATAAGCTAATTCTTATAATCTAAGCGCTCTTATAACTCCTTATATAGCCTAAATAAAAGTAAAATTATCTTAATATAGTTAAATTAATATAATAATCTAGCTTTAAAAAAAGTATATTCTTACCTTATAATATAATCTTTAAGGGGCTTTAATAGCCCCTAACGTATCTTAATTAAGGAAAAACTTACTTAGCGCTTTTTATAACTCTCCTTAAGAAGCTCGGAGATATACGCTAAAAAAGCTTTAAGCTAATAAGAAAAATTTATAGCTATAATAATATACGGAAAGAATATTTACTAAAAGGTACTAAAATAAGAAAAAATATAGTAAAATTAAAACTTAAGCTTCTTAATTACGGCTTTATTAATCGTAAATTTAGTATATATAGTAGCTAACTAAAAGTTTAGGCTAAAATAAGCTAAGAGCAGCTTTAATATAAGTAAAATTTAACGGTATTTTATATTAAGATCTTACTTTTATATTTAGTTAGCGGTAAAAGGAGCTTTAATTAATATAATAGTATTATTAAAGTAATTATAAAAGTAAGCTAAAGTAGAGTTATAATTAAAGCTATCGAAGAGAGGAAGGAGAGGGGAGAGAAGCCCCCCTTCTAAGCTAGCTATATACCCCGCGTAATAACTAAGCGCTATTAGGAAGACCTAAATATATCCGCTATAATCCCCCTTATCTAGCTATAATTAGTTATAAACTAATCTCTTATAGAAACTAAAAAGTAAAAGTAAAGTAATTATTACTTTTTATATTAATAGTAAAAGAAAAGGTTTATTTTATAATTACTAAAATTATAATATAATTTATAAAAATTATAATTTTTAGTTTCTAGGTTTTAATTAAATAAGTCCGGAGTTTATAATAAGCTTAAATTAAGTAGAAAATCTTAAGTTTAGTTAGCTAATATTTAGTTTTAGCTAGTTTAAGTATATAATTAAGATAGTAAATAAGTTTAATAGATTACTAAAGCGGAGCTAAAAATAGTTTCTAAGATTCCTAGTTATTAATATAGAAAAAATAAGCTATAAAACTATTCTCCTAAAAAATATTAATTTATAAAAAAAGTTAATAATTAGGAAAGAATTAACTAAAAATAATATTATTATAAAAGGCGTTAGTAATATTATTAATATAATTAGTTTCTTCCTTTATTAAGATAATCTTAAACTAAGAGGTAAAGGTATTTCTCTTTAGTTTAGTAACGGGTATTTTATTTTCCTATTTTTCTTAAAATATTACTATTTTATATTTTTAAAAAAGGTTAATTTATTACGTAAAATAGGGAATAAAATATTTTATCTATTTAACTAATTTAATTTACTATTTAAAATATTATAAGGTATTAAGGAACTTAATATCTTATAAGGCTTTTATTTAAAATTAAGTATTTATTAGTATAAATTTATTAATATAATATTTTAATATTTCTATAAATAAGTAATAAAGGAATAATTTAGGAGTAAAGAGGGAAAGATTTATATTAATAAAAAGATTAAATATTATAATTAAATACTTAATATAATCTTCTAAGGTATCGGAGAAAATTACTATATTATTAATATATCTAATAGCGTATATTTTATATAGTTAGAGAATATAATTAATAAATCTTTATATATAAGTAAGCGAATTTTTATACCTTATAAGAGTAACTATAGCCCTTTTTAATCCGCGGTAAAAAGTAATTATAAACTGCTTTTAATAATTTAAATAGATAAGAAACTAATAGAAAAAGCTTTAAGTATTAATAATAGAAATAACCTTTTTACTTACTAACTTATAAATTATATCTTAAGGGAGAGGTATTAAATATATATTAAAAATAGCTATATTATTTAAAGCTTATAAGTTATTAATAATATATAGTTTACCTTTTCTTTAAATAATAAAATATAAGCTAGCGAAAGGTAAAGCTTTAAGCGCTTATTTTATTTTACTTTATAAATATATATTATTATATTTTTTATTAAGGAAATCCTAATTAAGTTTATTTAATAAGTAAAGACATAAACTAAGTTTTTTCTTATACTAATTATTAATAAGGGGGATTTTTAGATAATATTCCGAGGGTAGATTAATTAGTTTAATATCTTTTTATAATTTCGAAAAGGAATTATATAGCTACTTTACTTTTCTATATAATTAAGGATTAAAAGTATAAATTTTAACGCTATATTTTCCCTTAATTCCTAAGATATTAAGTATCTTAGAAATACCTAATTAGTACGGTTAACTTAAATCTAAGATATTAATAAGAGGTAAGTTAGTATTAGTTTTATTAAATAATATTATCTAGTTTAAAAGAAAGCTTAATATTAAATATTTATTAAAATTATCTAAGGAGTCCTTTTTAGTAATTTATTAAAAGATTATAAAAGATAATTAATTATTAAGATTTAATATAATACTAACTTTTTCTCTTTATTTAAAAAAAATTAGCTTATTACTTAAGTTAAAAATAGTTAAATAAAAGTGATTATAAATAATTAAATTAAAGAAAAAATAAAAATTAAGAAAAAAAATAAAGTTATAATTCTTAGGAGGATCCTTAATTAGTGCTAAAATTATACTTATTAAAAAAAAGGGATTATTATTACTAAAATAGCTATTATATATTTATAAATAGCTAGTCTTTTATAAGTAAAATAGTATTCGATATATATTCCTCTATAAAGTTAAATTTAAAGCTTTTATTAAAAGTTAAGGATATTAATTTTATAAAGGATCGAGAACCCTTATCTTAATAAAACTTTAGTAAAAAAACGCTTAATAACTTAAGCGCTAGCTTTAAACTTACTAAAGTAAAATTTACTATTAATTTTACTAATAATATATAAAATAAAGGTAGCTTAACTATAAGTTAAGGCTAATTTAATATTATTTAAGCCTCGAATTATTATTAGATTATAATTAATATTATTTAACTTATTAAGTAAGTTTTTCCTAATAAGGGATCTATTTATTTTAATATTAATATATATTTTTATAATATTAAAAGGTCTATTTTTACTAAATATTAAAATCTTTATATAAGAGAAATAAGAAACTTATTTTAAAAAGAAATTAGTTATCTATAAAGTAACTTTAATAATAGGAAAGCTTTTAAGAAAAAAGTTTTTAATAATATTAAAAGGTTTTATTTTATATTTTTTAAGATTTAAAATAAGATAATATAAGTTATTAGCTAGTTATTTATTTTTAGATATCTTAAAGGAGTTATCTTCTAAGGGCTATTCTAAGATATTAAGGATAATATTATATATTTCCAAAAAAATAGTAAAAACTCTATTTATATTAAGGTTTTAATTTACGAGTTTATAAGTAAGGTTAATAAAAATAAAATTACCTTTTAAGCTTTCTTTATTTTTCTTAAGGAAAAGCTACTTTATCTTTATTTTAAACTTAATGTTTTTATTAAAAGGTTTCTAGGTATTATTTATAAGCTTTCTAAAGGAGTTATTTAATTTATATTCTAGTTAGTAGTTTAGATTTCGCAGGGATTTCTCCTTAAGATTATTTACCTTATATTCTTATTAAGGTAACTTACCTAAAGCTATATATTAAATAGCGTTATTTTAGAAAATACCTTAAGTTCCTTTAATTAGCTAAGTTTAAAAGTTTAGAATAAGTTATTTATATTTATATACTAACTTATTCTAAATAATAGAGTCTCCTCCTCGCAAATAGCCTAAAGGCCGAACCCTTATATAAAATAACTATTATTACGATAAATAACCCTATCTTTTAAAAGGTAATTATTACCTAGCTTTAGTAATAGTAAGTAATAATTTCTAAGCTATAGGAGGTTTTACAAGCGTAACGCGATATAATTTACTCCTTAACGTAGTACTAATAGCCTTAGCTAGATCCCTCGCTATAGCCGCTATAAAGGAAGCCCCTCCCTTCTAGCTCCCTTTTTAATAATAATAAGATATTTTTTCTAGCTTAGCGGGCCCTAATATTATATAAGCTATTAGTAAATTACGCTTTTATTAGTAATAATTATAATTAATAAGTTTTCCTTTATTAGTATTTATCGCTTACTATTTAGTTTAAGGTAGCTTTATTTTTTAAGTATAGCGAGGAATATTAGTATTAAGTTAAAACTTTTCTTAAGTATCTTAATATTATATTTACTAATCTTTACCGCTATTAAATAGCTATAATAAGGTTAAAAAAACTCTCTTAAGGTACCTCTAAGTTATTCTCTAACTTCCTTATTTATTTTAAGGTAAAATTTTCGCTTTTAGGAGGTATTATATAAGCAGATAAAATTAAAGTTATATATTTACGTTATATACTTACCCTTAAGTTATAACGCTATTATCTTAGATATAATATCCCCCTTAATAATTATATTTTAACTATAGCTTATATCTATTCTATTATTATCGATATTAAATTATTCTAAATTAAAAGTAAAGGTTAAATACCCTTTTCTCTTATTTCCCCCTAAGCGGCCTAGGATATTAATATACTTATAACGAATATTTACTAAACTAATATAACTCTAGCGCGCTCCTCTTATAGTTAAAAGCGCGGTAAATATAAAAGGTAATATTTAGGACTTTACTACTCCGCTCCCCGCGTTTCTATAAAAGAATATAGTAAGCGATAAGTTAATAGTTATTACTTACGTTACGGCTAAGTAAGCTATTTTATAAGGGATTACTTAATATACTTATTATTACCCTTATCTTTTTCCGTACGCTTTATAGAAATTAAAAAAGCTAACTAAGATATTTATTTAAATTAGGGAAAAGAATCCCCCCTATATTAAGTCTCTTATAAGGGGAAGGTAATTACGTTAACTTAATAGATAATAATTTAAAAAACTAATTTATAAATATTATAAGGAATATAAATATTAGTTCTCTCCTTATCTTTATTTTTATAAATTCTATTACTTTTATTAATATATAAGTAGATAATAGCTATAATTACTATACTATTATAAGCAAGTCTTAAGTATAATATTACTATTTTTAATATATCCCTTTTCTTACCCCGCGTATAATCCATATTATAGTTTAAACCCGCTATTAGAAATAAGTTCGCTTTAAGGAATTCTCCTTAATTTATTATCTTTATTAAGGGACTAGTTAAAGGGATACTTATTTGCTAGGCTATATATAATAATAATTACATATAGAGAGCTTCTAAAGAAGCCGCACTTTAGCGTGCTAAATAGCTATATATACTGCTTTTTCTTTTAGAGCCTATTTACCTTCCCGTTTAACTATCCTTCCCGTTTTATTCTATTTAATCCTTCCGCTATAAGCTTCTAAGCTAGATAGCGGCAGCCTTATTATTTAATCGTAAGGCTAATTTATAAGTCTAATATTTAAGTTTATAACCTAAATATAATATAAGGGCTAGACCTTAATATAAGGTCCCTTCCCTCTCCCGTAAGTATAGGATCTATTATATAGTATATAGTAAAGTCGGGCAAAAGATTTTCCGCTAGCCTGCCTTACTTTTCTATAGCTTTTATAGCGCCTACCTATTAAACCTTTTATTCCTTCCTTTTTTCCTTTTATAGCCTTATTATTATTATTATTATTATTATTATTAATATTAATATTATTATCGTTATTAGTAAGGAAATCCGCTACTTATTTTATAAGTTTAATTATATTAACGTTTTTCCTACTAATAGGGATATCTTAGCTTAGTAAGTATAATAGTTATTTTTAAGATATCGCCGCCGCCGCTAGCGCCGCTACTAACTTTACTATTACTATTATCGCTAATAAAAATAATAAGAATAATAAGGGCGATAACGGTAATAGTAATAAAAATAGCGATAAAGATAAAGATAACGCTAATATTAAGGGCGATAATAAAAGCCTTAGTTTAGAGGCGGATTTCCCGGCTTTTAATACTTAGTTTAATAGCTATTATAGCTACTAGTCGGCCCCGGAGGATTATTATTATTTTAAGCCCCCTTCTCCTTTTTTTTTTCTATTTCTCCTTTTTTATTTTTTTAAGTAAGCTTTTTCCTTAATTTTACTAATAGCTCGCTATATAAAACTTATTAAACTTATATTTAAGTTATAAAAAAACGCGCTATTAACGTTATTAAGTATTTCGTAAGTTATTATATAGAGAAGCTTTTAGCTTTAAGCCCCTTATTAGCTTTCCCTATCTCCTTCTCCTATTACGGTAAATCTTTACTTAACTTAATTAGTAGCTTTTTACTAATATTATATTTTCTATAGCCTATTTTACGGAAGAAAATATCCCGGGCTAAGACTCCTATCCCCGCCGCCGTAGCTATCGCCGCCCCCGCTCCCGCTCCCTCTCCTTCTCCTCCTCCCGCCCCTACTACTAGCCTTATC
Source organism: Ophiocordyceps camponoti-saundersi (nom. inval.) (assembly GCA_003339415.1). Lineage (NCBI taxonomy): Eukaryota > Fungi > Ascomycota > Sordariomycetes > Hypocreales > Ophiocordycipitaceae > Ophiocordyceps > Ophiocordyceps camponoti-saundersi. The sequence continues at coordinate 87,781 of PDHQ01000048.1, forward strand.
GATAACGAAAATAATAATAAAAGTAAAGATAAGGAAGATAATAATAATAATAAGGGGGCTTTTTAAGAGTATTTATATCTTTACTATATTAAGTAAGGATATAAGTATTATAACTAAGCTATAACGCTAAAGTATACGGGGAAGTAAAAACCTTATATATCTTATATAAAATATATACCTTTATACTAAACTTATACGCTAGCTTTTTAGCTTTTAATTTTAGCTTATATAGCGTAATATATTATTACTAATATTAAATATCCGCTAATAGTAATAAAGGCCGATAAAGCGCTTTAGGCGGCGATTATAGTAGCTTAAGTTTTAATAATATTAGCTAAGCTTAAGCTTATATATAGCGGTACTCTTTTTATTATATAGTTTATATCTCTAATCCCGCTATATAAAATATAGAAAGCTAATTTATTTTAGCTAGGAAGTATATTAACGCTATTTTTAATATTACCCCTTTTTATAAGCTTTTAGGCTTTAGGGGGTTAGCTAATATTTTAATATTAAAAGAAAAGGTTACTATTTTAAAGCGTAACGCTGCTATTACCGCCGCCGCTATACTTATCGCTACCGCCGCTAAACTAATAACCTTAACGCTATTACGCTACTATTATTACCTAGCTAAGAAGTTATCGTTTATAAAAAAGTAGCGCTACTAAATATCGTAAAGAGGGGGGGGGGGGGTTTTCGCGCCTAAAAATACGCTTTTTAATATAAATTCTCCGCTAGTTATTTTATTATATATTTCTTAATATCCTACTTATTATTATATATAGCTAAATTATATATAGCTTTAAAGCGATTAAAAGCGGTAATACCCTTAAGTTTTACTAAAAGTTCCTATATTAAATCTTAATAACTTTTCTACTTAACGAAGACCTCTTATCTCCTACCTCTACTTACCTTTTTCTATCTAGCTAAAATAATCTTTTTAACTTTTTACTTATCTTCTCTATCGATTAGTATTATAGGAGGCTATAAATTAGTAACTTCCTATCTAAGTAAAAGGTCTAAAGCTACCTTTTTTAATAAATTTATATTAAAGCGATTATAAGCTTCTATTAGTAATCTTATAAGCTTTATAAGGGTTAGGTTAATAACCCGCGCTATTATAAACTTAGTATTTTTCTAATTAAGCTTCTTTTTAAGTTATACGCTTAGAAAATTACGTAGATTAAGCTAGACCTTATTACTTACTTCGAAACGCTTAGCTACTTATTAATTCTTATTAGCTTAAAACTCCTAAGTTTATAAGGATAAGGTATCGGCCGCTTAATAAAAATCCGTTACTTATTATAATTATCTTATAAAGTCCTTAGCTTAGCTTTTAAGATTCCTTATCGATACTTATAGAATATCTAAGTTTAATAGTACTATTATAAAAGCTTAAAACTTATAAGTTATAAAGAATAGCGTTATTCCTATAGCTAAGTAGATTTTATTATTTAGCGTAAGCTAAGCTATAAGAAGCTATTTATCTTAATTATCCTAATTATAAAAAACTATTACTTAGAGGTAAGCTTATATATCTTAATTAACTCTCTTATATTCTTTATTAGTTTATAAGTAGTAAGCTATACTAAGTATTTAATTAATCTCGTAAAGTTAGTAAAGGCAGCTTTAAAATTTACTTATCTAATTAGTTCCTCTATTACTTACGATAGTGCTTAGCTATTAGTAAAACTATATAAAATACTAAAAAAACCGCTTTATATAAAGTAAAGCGTCTATCGAAGGTATTAGCTTAAGTAAGATCTTTTTACTAAGTTAGTCTTTAATTACCTATAAGTGCTTATTTCCGCGTTTTATAAGTAGGAAGTTTATTATAAAGTTTATTTATATATATTAGTAAAACTAATCTAAAGTAAGTAATAACTTAAGGAGGGTAGCTTAATATTATTTCTAAGCCTTAGTTTTACCGTAAGTATTATAGTTTTTAAGGAATTAATAGATATATTATTATTAAAATAGCTAGAAGAAGTTACGGGTTATAAAGGCTACTATACCTTCCTTTCTAAGGTAGCTAACTAAGGCTAAGTTATAGATTATTTAGATAAGATAATTCCGTAATATATTAAGTAAGGAAGCTAATACCTTCTTAGAGTTTTCTATTATAGTAACCGGGGCTCTTAAAACCTAAAGCTTATCGCGGAAACGTAGTTTTCCTTTAGCGTTAATATAGTAATTTATAATTTAAACCTTAAGTTATAGCTTTAGAGATAGTAAGCGATCTCCCCTTATTATAGCTTAATATACCTCTTAAAAAACTAAGTCTTATAATACTATCTTATTTTAAAATCCTTAAAGTTTATTATTAGAGAAAACTCGAGTTTTTAGTAAAATATTATTCTATAAATTTATAGCGTTTTCCGTAGCTATACTTATATTTTATTATCTATCTTCGCCTTCCTCTTTTTCTAGGATATTAGTAAGGTCCCTTAAAATATCGATTACTATTATTTATAAGTAGAATTATAAGGCTTCTTCGGGAATTATCTATATAAAGTAGGCGTTTTCCTTCTTTATAATTAAGGGTTTATCTTAATCCCTATAAGAAAGGGTATTTAAGACTATAGCTTATTTACTAAGTTAATAATAAATCTTAAAATTAAATTATAATAAGTACTTTACCTAACGCGCTTATCGTTTTAATAAATACCGGTAAGTTATAAAATACTTTAAGTTCTTATAATTAGTAATAATATCGAAGCTATTATAACTACGTAGTTTAGCGTATTATTATTTTAAGTATCTAATAATCGCTAATATCTTTTTATTGTATATAAGATAGTTATATTTAGCTATATTTATTTTTATAGAAAAAAACGCTACTAGTTATTTTTATCTATCTCGTTTCTAATAAAGATAACCTCTTATAGCGTAGGCGCTAATATTTACTTCTAAAAATATAGGGTCCCTAAAATTCTATTCTACTAATAAAGGGGCCCTTATAAATAAATTCTTAACTTCCTAAAAAGCTTATTCTTAATCGGGGCCTTAGATAAACTTAACTTTTTTCTTCGTTAGGTTAGTTAATAGTTTTATTACCTTAGTAAAATCTATAATAAAGAGACGGTAAAAGTTAGTAAAACTTAGGAATCCGCAAAAGCCCTTAAGGGAAGTTAGTATAGCTTAGTTAACGATTATCTTAATCTTTTCCGGGTTTACTTAAAGCTTAACTCCTACTAGTATTATAAACCTTAAGTATTTTACTTTCTTAACTATAAATTTATACTTATCTAAGTTTAGATAAAGCTTATATTTTTAAAGTTTATAGAAAACTAAGCGTACCTTATAAAAATAGTCCTCTTTAATACCGTTTAAGTAGATAATAATATTATCTATATAAGCCGAATAAAACTTATTAAAATATAGCTAGAAGATACTATTAATATATTTTTAGAAAGTAGCGGGGGCCCTTATAAGTTTAAATAAAGTAACTATTTATTCGAAGAGGCTATACTAAGTTCTAAATACTATTTTCTATTCCTCTCCTTTAATAATTTATATTTTATAAAAAGCTTATATAATATCTAACTTTATAAGCTATTAAAATTTAGCTAATAACTAAAAGGTATTACTAAGTAAAGGAAGTAAATATCTATCTAAGATTATAATTATATTTAGTATATAGAAATCTATATAAAATTATAATCCTCCTCTAAGTTTCCTTATAAAAAGGACTAGGGTACTTATAAGCGAGCTACTAAGTTAGATAAAGCTTTTCTAAAAGAGGTTTTATAATATTTTCTTAAGGATAAGTAATTCCTCCCTTAATATATTATAAAAAGGGCCGAATAAAATTTAAAGTTTTTTACTATTTACTTTTTTCTTAAGCGATATATAGTAATTTATATTTTCTTTATATAAGTTTAACTTATCCGCCTCCTATTTACGGAAAAAAGGAAATATATTATAGAATTCTATTAGGATATATTCTTATAATTAGTTATCTATTAAGGGGATCTTATCTTATAACGCCTTTTTTATATTTTTAACTTTTACTATTTAGATTTTTAAGTATTTCGTAAGATTTTTTTTTATTAGCGTAATTCCTTCTATCTTCTCCTTACTTCTCCGATAAAAGTTAAGCTATAAAAGTATATAATATTTAAGATCTCCTTTATTAGTTAAAAGTAAGTATTAGTAACTTATACTTATTATTACGAATCTCCATATTATACTTATTTTTCGTAAAAAACTAAGTAAGATTTTATATATTATAATTAAAGCTTACTAAAAATAATTAGGAAATTAAGATTTAATATTATATATATTACGATTAATTAACTAAAGCTATTTATCTTAAGCGAGAGCTAAGCGATACTTAATATTTTTAATCTGCTTATTATTACCCTTTTTACTTATTAAGCTAGGATTTTTTCTATTAGTATTCGTAAGTCTTATATTAGCTACAGGTATATTATAAAATAGCTTTTATAGCTTTTATTAACTAATATATCTATTAGTTTTAAATTATTTAAGATTATAAGAATTTTAGTAAAATAAGCTTATAGTTTAAAATAGAGGATATTTTTCTTTTCCTCTATTTATATTACTTTATCCTCCGGAATACTACGATATCCCGAAGCTATTCTTTTCTTTAGTTATTATCGGAGTTATATTCCTTAACTTAAGGTAAGATTTCCGTATAATTAATATAAGTTTCTCCTAAAACTTTCTACTATAACTTTTATAAAAGTTAGAAATTATAATTATATATAAGGTATATATTTATTCTATACTTAATATAAAAACTTAATATTTTATATTATTCTAATATTAATTTTTCTACTTATTTAGCTTAAGGGGTATTTTATAATACTTAGGTAAAAGTTTTATTATAGCTATTATTTTTCCCTTTTAGCTTTTTCTTCTTTTTATCTCCTATTATATTTATCGGAATATCCCTATTTATATCTTTTCCTATACTTAGGTTTATAGGAACGCCCTTAGCGCCTCTTATATATTTATTCGGGTTAGGTTAGTATTTCTTAGCCGCCCTAAGAAAGCGTAAAGTTTATTTAAAGGACTAAGTAAAACCTTATAAGCGATCGATAAATAAGGAGTATTCGTAAAGTATATTAATAATAATTAGAAAATCTCGAAATATTAAAAAGAGGGCCCCGCGTAGCTAAGTTAGTTTTATAGAATTATCCTATTTTATAAATTTAATAGCGGTTACTAGGATTTTTTCGAACTTAGGAATAAAATCGCTAAATATTTATCCGTTACGGTATACTAAAGTTTAGAGCCTATCTTAAGCTTTTTTTCGTTCCTAAATATTATTAAAAGTTTAATAGAGGTAGTTAAAAAAGTTCTTTAAGCGCCTTTTTTTATTAAGGCTACTAAACTACTAAAAAGCTAATATTTTCTATATTTTATTCTTAAGAAAGTAATTTAAAATTTATACTTAGATATAATTTATATTTCTAGCTTTACCTTAAAGCTTATTAATATTATATTAATAGATTAGCCGACTTATAAAAAAATAAAAGGAATCTAATAATTTATCTTACTTAAGCTAGGGTTTTTTTTATCTTATAAGGGCTATATTAATCTAAGCTTAGTTAAGCGTAGCTTTAGCAAAGGTTAGTTAAATAAGGTCTATTTATAATATTTCCCTAAAAGCGTTTATACGTGCGGCTACGAGTTCTTAGGTATACTCCGCTTCTTTTATTATAAGGAAGGTTATAGCTTACTATTAGATATTAGATTATATTTCCTAAAATATAGCTTTCTATTCCGCTTCCTTACCCGCGAGAAAGTTATTAGCCTACTCTTAGAAAGACTATTCTACGTATTTTAAAATTTACTAATAACGTTCTTCCCTATTTTTTATTACTCGTTATATTACCTATAACTATTATTCTAACTACTAAACTTATAGCTCTCGCTATAAAGGTTATTAGTAATTACTTAAGCTAGCTTAAGATTACTAGAGCTTTTCTATCTAATCTTATAAGTTAGCTATTCTAATCTAATCTAATCTAATTAATCTAATTAATCTATTAATATTTAAAGAAAAAGGTAAAAGTTTATAAGAAAAAGATACGTGATTTTATTAAGGGATTAGTTAAAGGGATACTTATTTACTAGGCTATATATAATAATAATCACGTATAGAGAGCTTCTAAGGAAGCCGCACTCTAGCGTACTAAATAGCTATATATACCGCTCTTTCCTTTAGAGCCTATTTGCCTTCCTATTTAACTATCTTTCTTATTCCGTTCTATTTAATTTTTCCGCTATAGGCCTCTAGGCCGGATAGCGGCAGCCTTATTATTTAATCGTAAGGCTAATCTATAAGTCTAACGTTTAGGTTTATAACCCGAATATAATATAAGGGCTAGACCTTAACAATCTTATTTAATTTATCGCTAATATTAATAGCTAATAGATACTTATAATTATATATATAATTTTTAGCTTAACTTAAAATATAATTCTTAGCTTATTATAAATAGCGTAGTATAATATATCTTTTTATATAAAATAGCAATATTTTATAGTTTATTTTATAAATAATTTTATTATTTTATATAGTAAAATATAAACTTTAAAATATTATATAGTTACTATACTTAGCTTAACTTTTACCGCGTTAATAAAGCGCGAATCTTATTAATAAATAAGTTACCGCTTCCTTATTATAAGCTTATAAGATATTTTACGCGTTTTATAAATTAATATACTAGCTTCTTTTACCTCCCCGGTTTCTTTATTTTCTAAGGTATCTAACTTTTATAACCTTTTCGATAAAAAGAAAGCTAATATATTTCCCCCTTATCGCGGTATATATAATTACTATATCTATCTATAATAATAGCTTAATAGATTCCTTTTATTATTATTATAAGGCTTACTATATAATATACCGCGTAAGTATTTTTTTAAAGTATAGAAATAAATTATTAACTTAATAGATAAAGGTTAGATTTATACTAGCTTATTATCTATAGCTACCTTAGTCCTCCTTACTAAAAAGCTTAGGGGCGGCTAGCAGTTTTATATTAATTACTATACCTTAAATAAACTTACTAAGTAAAACCGCTACCTCTTACTTTTTATAAAGGAAACTCTATATAGTCTTTCTAATACTTAATAATTTATTAAGCTTAATATATATACCGCCTTTTATAAAATATATATTATAAAGGGCGAGGAATATCTAACTATTTTCTATATATATTTTAAGCTATTCGAATACTTTATTTATCTTTTTAGTTTAGCTAGCGCCTTTACTTTATTCTAGCGGTATATTAATATATTTTTAGGTAACTCCCTTAAGGATTTTATAATTACTTATTTTAATAATATTCTTATTTACTTAAGCAGCTTATTTTTAGATTATTAGATAAAAATATTTATTATTCTTATAAAATTATAATAAGCTAGGCTATATTTAAACTTTAATAAATATATATTTATAGTTTATAAAGTTAAATACTTAGGATTTATTATTTATATAAGATAAAAGATATACTTAGACCTAGCTAAGGTTTTAGCGATTTAGGATTAGGAGGCACTAACCTGCGTAAAAAGTATATATAGCTTTATTAGCTTTATAAACTTTTATCGTAATTTTATCCCGTAGTTTTTTTCCCTTATAGTCTTACTTATAGCTTTTATAAAGCGTAATACTTTTTTTAATTAAACTTTAGCTTATTAGAACGCTTTTAACTAACTTAAGGTAATATTTATCTCTTTTTTTATTTTAATATAGTAAAACTTAAATCTTAATATTATTATAAAAGCGGATTATTTAAGCGAGGTAATAAGCGGATACCTTTCCTAATATAGCTAAGACTAAGTTTTATAGCTTATAATATATTTCTCTTAGAAGCTTTAGCTTATAGAGCGGAACTATACTATTTACGATAAGGAATTTCTTATTATTATTTATTACCTTAAGGCGTAGTTAGCTAAATTTTATAATATTTCCTCTTTATTTACTATATTTACAGATTATAAAGCTTTAAAGTATTTTATTACTCTAAAAGTTATATTAAAATACTAAGCTTAATAAGCCGAAATACTTACTTTTTTTAACTTCTATTTATAATATTATTTAAGTAAATACGTAACTTATTCTAATATATTATCCCGCTATAATTAAGAATAATAATATACCGCCTTATATTTTAGCTATTATAAGGGATTCGGGCTGCGCCCGAATAGCTAAGTTACGTGGGGGGTGCTTAGTTAAGTCCGCGCGTATAACGGGCGCGGGGTATATATAGGTATATACGATTAGTTAGCGCCGCGCGCGGGACGGGCGTGGGCTATATACGGACTATAACCTTAAATACGCATACCGTATATACCTTAGAACCTCTTAAGTTATTCTATATTAATAGAGTCAGCTTCTTGCAGACGTTAAGGAGTGCAGGACCTTTATAGCTATATTATATAGCCCTTATCTATTTATTCTTTTAAATTATAATTAGTTTAAAGCTAAAATATTACCCTTATAGCCCTAGCCTTTTTCGTAAATATATACTTATAAGAATTATAGCTTATAGCGTTATAGTTTAACTTACTTTATATAATATAATATACCGCCTTATAAAAGGGCGCTTAGAGGTTCCCTCTTAAGGCGGGCATAAAAGAGTAAATCGTAAACTATTCCCTTTCTACTAGTAGCTAGCTATAGTTCCGGGGCCGACTTTAGGTGCTTAACTAAGAACCCTTAATAATTACCTTAATTTAAAGAATTTATAATTCGCCGCTTATAACTTATAAGGTACCTTAGAAAAAATATTACGTTTATATTATTTTATTATTACTATTATTAAAATAATATATTAGCTAATATAGCGTAGTTTATATAAAACTATTATTATTATAAGAATTACCTTTAACGCTATTATTACTAAGGCTTATTATAACTATTACCGTTATTAGAAAGGTATTAGATAATTATCTTAGTAGATTTTATAATAAACTTACTTATTACTAATCTTTCCTAGCTTTATTTCCTTATAGTTATTACTAATTAGCTATCTAAATACGTATAGCTTAAGGTAATAATATTAATAAAAGCTAAGTATTACGCTAAATATTTTATTTATACTTAGTAGCGTTTTTATAGCTTTCTTATAAAGATTATATCTAATTATAGTTTAAACTAAATAAGTTACTTTTAGTTAACTTTTTACCGCTTAGTAAATATTAAATAATTTATATTTATAGCTTATTACTTATAAACTAATAGCGGTATAAAGTAAATAAACTAAGAGGTATAAGCTATTTTTTATTATATAATATTATTCTCTTAGCTTAACTAGCCCTCTTACTTACTTACTTACTAGCTTACTTTAAATAATAAAGAATTATTAATAATAAGCGTTAGTTTAAACTACTTATTATATAAATATAATTTTAATTTTATATAATAACTAATTATATATCTTATTATAATCGCTTCCCTAAGGGGGCGTGCTATTACCTTTGCTTAATACTTATAAGAAAATATTTAACTTATATAAATATTAATTATATAAGCTTAATAAAAATAATAAGATATCTCCGATAATACTTATTACCTTATAGAATAATTTTAAATTAGTAACTTTATATAGTTAGATTTATAATATATTTATTCTAACCGCTCTTTTAAGAAACTTAATTATCTTAAGGCTAAGTATAAAGTTATTACTATCTTATCTTTTTTAATTATTACGCTTAATATTCTAAAGAATATATACTTTATATTCTATATTAATTTACTTAAGTATATTATATATAATTTACTCTTATTATAAGATTTTACTAATAGCTAGCTTAAATTTTCCTTATAACTTTTAAATAATAACTTATTATTTAATAAATATAAGATTAAAAAAATCCTCGCTATAAAAAATACCCGCGGGTAGCGCTTATAAGGCTAACCTCCCTATTATTAAGCGTTAGTAAAATAAAAAAAATATATTACGCTAACTTAAAAGCTATTAAATAATTTATAATATTATATAGCTTTAAATTATTATAAATTATACTAAGGAGATATTTATATATATAATAGCCTTAAATATACTTTTTTATTTAAACTTAATTAAGTAAATTCCTCCCCCTTTTTAGTAAATTCTTTTTAGCTTATTATACCTTGCTTTTTTTCTATTCTTATCTTTTCTATTATTATTATAGCGCGTTTAGTATATTCTCCTAACTATCCTCCTTAATATTATTAACTACTTATACTTAGCTTAAACTATTATAGCTATAAAAGAGTATATTAAGCTTAGATAATAACTTATTATATAAGTAATTATAACCCCTAGCTATAAATAAAAATAATTATAAAAGCTAATTTAGCTTAGCTAAGGCGCGATAAATTTAGCTTTAAAGCTTAGCTTAATATATTTAAATATTAAGTAATATAGAAAATATATAGTTAAAAAAATAAAAAGCGTAAGTTAGTAATAAGAGGGTAGCGAGATTAGTAAAAGCTATATAAATATTATAATTAGCTTTAAGCTATTATTAATAATTTTTAGCTTTAGTAGCCGCTTTCTCTTATTATAAGGTAAGAATATTTTATTATATTTACTTTTACTATTATAAAGATTCTTTATAGCGGGAGGCGAATATATTAAAGCTAAAAATAACTTACCCTTATTACTAAGCTTAATATTATTAATATTAATATATAGCGCTACTTATTTTATAATAATATATTAATAGTATAAGCGTAAAAATAATATTATTATTAAAAAGATAAAAGTATTAAAGCTAAATAGCTTAAGCGATAAGGATAAGAAAATATTAGTTATAAGGCGGGGAGTAAGTTATATAATATTAAGCTATATCTTAAGGCGGTTAGCGCGGGCCTAAAAAATAAATATTAAGATAGCGCGTTAGCTAGGAGTAATATTATTATAAATATAGGCGGGTATTTAAATAACTTTATTATTAGTAGCTATATTTTATAAATTATAAGTAGCTTACTAAAAATATATATTTTTAGTAAAAAGGTACTTTTCTTATAAATACTTATAATATTAAAAATAGCACGCTTAGTAGGCCGCCGCCTAGCTACGGATATAATTAGCTATCTTATTATTTATTAAATTATTTAGATAAAGCGTATATATATATAATATTTTTATTAATAGCGTAATATTTTTATTATTACTATCTCTTAATATAACGTACTCCTTTATAACGTAAGTTAAAGTAAATAAAGCGGCCGATATACTAATATAATAATATAAAAAAGTAATATACTAATAGAAAAAATAATATAAGGCGGTAGCGTAGCGATAGCGTAAAGATAATAAGATTAATACTTTTAGAATAAGTAATATATAGAAAAAAAAAAGGAAGAGAAACGCGTAGGGGAATTTTTATTTTATTTTAACTTATACCCTTACCGGAGATAGATATACTTTTTTCCTAAGGCGGCGGGGTATATAAGGGATTCGGGCTATACTTAAATAACTAAGTTACGTAAGGTAATTAGTTATATCTACGCGTAACGCGCGCGCGGATCGCTTACCCTTATTAGGCGTTATAACCCCTTTTATATAGCTTTTTATAGTTATTCTAAATAATAGAGTCTCCTCCTCGTAGATAGCCCGGAGGCCGAACCCTTATAATAATATTTAAAAATATTATCTTTTTATAAATAAAGGAAAACCTTTAAGTAAATAATTTAGCTATTTAGCTATAATAAAAAAGCTTTTAATTTAAGTTATAATATAAATAACTAAGCCGCTTATTTAAATATTTTTTTAAATAATAATTTCTAAAAATATATATTAAGAAAATATTAAGAATTAAACTTAGCTTTATTAAAAGCTTAGCTAGTAGACTAACCGCTTAATTATTATTTAATATTACTTATTTAAAAGATTTTAATATATAAAGCTTATAATAAATTAATTTTTAACGCTTTTTATAATTATTATCAGAAATTTTAATTAAGCTTTTTAAAAAATAAGTATTACTTATTTAAATTCGAAAGCGGTATATATATTATTTATAAAAATATATTAGAAAGCTAAAATAAAAATAAGCTAAATATATATTTTTATTATTTTTTAAGGCGTATAGATATTATTATAATAAATCTATAGCTTAAGAAATAAAATTCTTATTAGGAAAAAGGCTATATTTAGGGTAATATATAAGCTATAGGAATAAAGGCTTATTTATAAGGGTATTATAGCTAAAGAGGCCGATATAGATAGTCCTTATTATATATATAAAGATAACGATAATTCCCTCCGTTTTAAGAGGGTAAGTATATTAATTAATATAATTTGCACGCCTCCTTCTTGTCTGACAGGTATCTACCTACCTACCTAGGTAGGTACCTATGTACATATATACTTACTTTACACGTGATCCTAGAAAACTCCAAATTCCAGCGTCGAATTCCTCGTCAACTCTTCACTTGTCAGTCACCAAAATCCGCCGACATGGCGATCCAAAAGAAGCACGGCAAAAGCCGCTTGGACAAGTGGTACAAGCTCGCCAAAGAGAAAGGATACCGTGCCAGAGCTGCCTTCAAACTTATCCAACTGAACAAAAAGTATGGCTTCTTGGAAAAGAGTAAAGTCCTATTGGATCTTTGCGCTGCGCCTGGTGTGAGTTACAATTACCTCTAAACTGAGTCGACTTTACCAATGAGACTTACAAGAGACGCAGTCCTGGTGTCAAGTGGCAGCAGAGGTAATGCCAGTGAACAGCCTCATTGTTGGCGTTGATCTGGCACCGATCAAGCCAATTCCTAGAGTCTACACTTTTCAGAGCGATATTACTACCGACGCGTGTCGTGCCACTATTCGACAACACTTCAAAACATGGAAGGCTGATACAGTCCTGCACGATGGTGCCCCCAACGTTGGTACTGCCTGGGCACAAGATTCCTTCAACCAGGCTGAGCTTGCTCTTCAAGCGACGAAGCTCGCGACCGAGTTTCTGGTCGAAGGCGGCACATTTGTCACCAAAGTCTTCCGATCAAAAGACTATAATCCGCTGCTTTGGGTACTAAATCAGCTTTTTACCAAAGTGGAAGCTACAAAACCTCCTTCGTCTCGAAACGTATCAGCCGAGATATTTGTCGTTTGCCGCGGCTTCAAAGCACCAAACCGGCTCGATCCCCGCCTTTTGGATCCAAAAGCTGTGTTCGCGGAACTCTCAGGAGCTACACCAAATCACGAGGCCAAGGTATACAATCCCGAAACCAAAAAGCGCAAGCGTGAGGGCTATGAGGAGGGCGATCACACTCAGTTTAGACAAATCCCCGCCAGCGAGTTTATTGAAGCTGCCGATCCAATCGCTATACTTGGGACTTGCAACAGGCTTCACTTTGACCATTCGGCTTCTGGAGACGTTGCGTTGGCCGCGCTGGAAAGGCTTCCCGACACGACGCCCGACATTCGAGATTGTTGTGCAGACCTTCAGGTTCTGGGTCGCAAGGACTTTAAGCTCCTTTTGAGATGGCGACTGAAAGTGAGGAAGATATTCGGGCTAAGCACAAAGACGCCAGCCGTCCCGGAAACAGTAGAAGAAGTGGCCGAGGTTCAATCTATGGACGAGGAACTCAAGATTCAAGAAGAGCTGCAATCTATGAGAGACAAGGATCAAGCTAAGAAGAAGCGCGAAAAGCGCAGGGAGAACGAACGCAAACAGCGAGAAATTGTCAGGATGCAGCTGAACATGGTTGCTCCAATGGACATCGGCATGGAGGAAAGTGGCCCGATTGGCGAAGGGTCCATGTTTTCACTCAAACAGATTGACAAGTCAGATGCTCTGCGCCGTCTCTCTCGCGGCAAAATGGTTGTTATACCAAGTTTAGAAATGGACCGGCAAGACCAAATGGGACAGCCTGAAGACGACGGCGAGAGCGATGTGGAAGGCGACCGACTTGAACGACAGCTTGACTCCTTGTACGAAAATTATCGCGAGCGAAAGGCCGAGTCCGATGCCAAGTACCAGGCCAAAAAGGCGAGAGAGGAGCACAATGACGATGAGTGGGAAGGACTCTCAGAAAGTAGCGCATCCCAGACCAGGGAGCAGAGTGGCTTCGAGGAAGAGGATTCATCTGATGAGGATTGTGACCAACCCCCTTTAAGCAAACTCGTACGGGACCTCGACGGGGCAGAGGCAACAAGCGGCGGCTTATCCAAAAGAGCTGCAGCATTCTTCAGTCAACCCATATTTCATGGAGTGGCTGATATTGCTCGAGAGACATCGGCTGCCGGAGAATGCGAGATTGACGGAAACCCGAGAGGGACGAAGGTGAAGAGACAAAAGTCCGGCCAAGAACAAACCTTCAATACCAAAACACCGAAGCACGCTGCTGAGCAATCTCACAGGGATGATGAGCAGAAAGGGAATTTCGAAATGGTAAAACGAACAGAAGTTGACGACTGGGAAGAGGTGATGCTGCGTCCTGACGGAAAGCCTGGTAAGTTTGTTGATTGGATATCTACACATCGAGATCTCTGTCACGGCGCTGCTCAAAGGCTCGTGCTAACGGAAGATGTAGATATCGACATCGTAACGAGCGAGGCAATGACTCTGGCGCATCAGCTCGCCACTGGTCAAAAGACGTCGCACGATGCCGTAGACGATGGTTTCAACAAGTATGCCTTCCGCGACCGGGACGGGTTACCGGAGTGGTTCCTCGACGATGAGTCTAAGCACGACAAGCCCATGAAACCCATTACGAAAGCGGCTGCGCAGGCGATCAAGGAGAAGCTGCGAGCTTTCAATGCTCGACCCATCAAAAAAGTACGGGAGGCCAAAGCTCGTAAGAAGTTCAAGGCGGCGCAACGGCTGGAAAAGTTGAAGAAGAAGACGTCATTACTCGCCAACGATGAAGGCATGACGGAAAAGGAGAAGGCCGAGAGCATCGCGAAGATGCTTAGTAGGGCCGCTCGCAAGAAGCCAACACAGCCTGCCAAGCTCGTGGTGGCGAAGGGACCTAATAGAGGCATCCAAGGTCGTCCGAAGGGTGTCAAGGGCCGATACCGCATGGTTGATCCGAGGATGAAGAAGGAACTACGGGCTCAGAAGAGGATTGCTCAACGCAGGAAAAGGTGAGAAGATGAAGATAAAACATGATAGTTGCTACATGTCTCCTCGAAAGGTAGTTCGCCTTCGTGGATGGTAGAGCTCAGCTATCTAGAGGGGTGACTGCGCGGATAAAGGTACTGAAAGGATATAGCGTTCCGCTAAATTCCATGTCATACCTGGGTAGGTAGGTAGTCAGTAAATATAGATCTCCGTGTGATTGACGGTACAAGGTGCGGAGTTTGGTCTGGTTCTCATCCCGTATCACGCATGATGAACCTATGACAGACTGCTGACTGACCAGTAGTTGATAGCGACGACGAAGCCTCCGGAGTCTACTGGACAAGACTGTGTGACCTTATGATACCTTGAGAAAGGCCACATTCTCAGCCATCGTGCTTGGTTGCGAGGATCTCATGGTCGCAAGTAGGGTCAAGAGTGTAGACTTTTTCGGACTCTGAACTCACCACATGGCCGGCAAGTAGAGCATGTCCCCTGGCTCCAAAGTGACGCGCAACGGTCGCGCGAGATGCGAGACAGAAGTAGGGTTCATCTTTGGTTCATCCGGGTCCCAAGTAACGAAGGGAAAAGGCTCGCCGTGTTCGTCAGGGTGCAGAGACAAGCCGTCGTCAGTCCGAATGTATGTAGCCGGTGGAAGAAGCTTCTCATTCATGCAGGCATGGCACAGTGGCGGAAGAAGAACAAAGTGTTTTCTGCCCACTATTTGAACAAAAATGTTCTCGAAGTTGTCCTTATGGGTTGCGGTCGATGATCTCGAGTTACCTATCCAGAGGTTTACCGCATCGGGTGGTTTTTGGAGAGCAATGCGGGCAAATGGTATATCTTTCTGAGCATCTCGATAGAGAGCCAGATACTCGTCACGGAGATTGTCATTTTCTGGGCCCAAAGGATGCTTAGCATCATATAATAATCACGTATACCGACTGAAGGCAGGGGAAAGGGATAGCAGCTAACGGGTCTGCGCATATCTCACCTCCGAGTCGGAGGGAAAGGCCGGATCATTCTCTTGCTGTACAGTGTAGGTGAGAAATTCATCGAAAGGCTGAAGCTCTTCATGTGGTTTCGCCAGGACGATCCTATTGAGCGCGGGACAGAATGTCGGCGAGTCGGCGTTGCTGAGCGATATCAAAAGGTGAGAAAGGTACGGACAGTGTGCATGGTCATCTCATACCCCTTGGGAGTGACGGCCACGTTGACTAGTTGACCTGCGAGAGCCTGCCTCAGATAGGCCGAGTTCCATTGAGATGTTGCTCTCCAAGAAGATGCGCCGCCCCGGACAACGAATGGTGAGTTGCGGGAGACGAAGCGCATGAACTCGAGGGGACTCGGCTCCGAATCAAGCTCCTCCACGAAGGGAGGGTTTAGCTCATTGTATGTTGAAATCAGCTCCTCCAACGCTGACAGTATGGAAGTAGCCATTAAGACGGAAGTGCTGTTTCATAGTATGAAGTTTTTATAATTCATATTTAAAGAGGTAATGTAAGGTAGATAGTAGGAAAGAAATCTTAGTAAATCTTTTATCAGCCTAGTAGCTGTTTTATACTGCCTACCTACCTACCTACCTAGGTAGGTAGGTACCTAGGTAGGTGATGGGCAGGCATGAGGCCCTGCCACGGAAGGCACGTTTGGTACGGCTTGGGGCATAAATTGGCACGACCCCCCTCCCCCCTTTCTAGACAGATCATTATCCTTAGGTCAAATTGAGCACGACTATTCTGCCGCTTTGGGGCACTATTCCTTTCTTTCTAGTAACCGAGACAGGGGGCCGCAAGGCCCGTGTGACGACCTCTCTTCCGATCACGATAATATCTAATCTGCCTACGCCTGCCGCTGCCGCTGCTACCTTTGCTTGCGACTGCTTAACGCCCGCCGCGATAACGACTCCGGCGATAATAACTGCCTGCGAGCCCGGCTACCGACGCCGCTGCCCTTAGGGGCCTTTTACCTTTTCTGCCCTTATAGCCTTGATCTTCGACCTTCTGTGGCCTAGAGCGATGCTCGGCCTGCCGGCTCCTTTTCTTCTGTTTTTTCTATGTGTGCCCTGTGTGGCTTGTTTTTTTTCGGCTCCGTTGATGGCTAAGGATGGCCCGGATGCCCTGTGTTTTCTGTTGCCCGCGAGGGTTTTTTTTCTGCCGGTTGAATGGTGCCTTGATGAGGCTTTGAGAGACTGAGTGAGGGTCGAATTCCCCTTTATCTGCGTTGTTGGTGATAGACTTGATGGGCAGGCATGAGGCCCTGCCACGGAAGGCACGTTTAGTACGGCTTGGGGCATAAATTGGCACGACCCCCCTCCCCCCTTTCTAGATAGATCATTATCCTTAGGTCAAATTGAGCACGACTATTCTGCCGCTTTGGGGCACTATTCCTTTCTTTCTGTAGGTATGGACATACGTGGCACGGATTACTAGAGTTTTAATTCCTAATAGACTACGGAGTTGGTGGGCAGGCATGACGCCCTGCCATGGAAGGCACGATTGGTACGGCCGCGAGTACAAATTGGCACGACCCCCCTCCCCCCTTTCTGGACAGATCATCATTCCTTAGGTCAAATTGAGCACGACCGTTTTGCTGCTTTGAGGCATCTATCCTTTCTTTATGTAATAGATTATAGAGGTACGGATACGGTATACCTACCTAGGTATCCGACTATCGAAAGGAAAAAAAAAACCCTGCCTGTCAAAACCGCGCCGCCCCCCCAACCCATGCGCGTAGGTAGGTACAGCTAGACGGCTGGTCGGTGAGGGGATCAAATGGGCCGTTCACAGGCACAAGAAATTGGGTCAATTGCACGATTGATTCAATGCCCCTTGATTGATTGATGATGTGTCAAGTCTAAAAATGGAGATGCCCATTCTGGCAGCTAATTACTAAATAGTCACCTGACCGAATAACGTAACCCTTTTGTGTATGGCCCCTGCTAGCTGGTACTTATGTACCTATATAGGTACATATATACACGCATAAGGCAGGGACCGCAGGGCTAGCCCAAAAAACATCACGTGACTGTCTTGTCGAATAGCTTCCAGGTACCACGTTCCGTCCGCCCTGGGCGACAGTAAGACAGAGATCCCTTGAGATAGGCCGATTTCGCGAGCAGCTGTCCGCGAGCGCGTGAGACGCATTCCTTGCACGTCATGATCACGGAAAACTCATTGCCGGCTGATGGTCGCTAATGCATTGCCGATGAACGACGACGAGAATCTCGCGAGCAGGCGCCGTAATGGCAGCCACCCGGGGGTTGGAACTCTTCCTTCGACACTCTACCGCCTGAACTCGAATCGGAGCAGCTCAAGCGTATTTGAGGATGTAGAGATGGCGCAAGACGAGGTTGGCTTCGAAGTGGCTCCCGTAGGACGGAGCACAGAAGGAGGTTCTGACTGTCGTGATCTAGCAATACTCCGGTCCTATGGCAGAGAGCTTCCCTTCTAGCGCTTCAGCATTCTCTCATCGCAGAGCACGCGCTCCTTCGACAACGAGCTTCTCCTACTATGACGAGGAGGCATCTGCACCCTTTCTGACTTTATACGACCAAGAATCTGCACGCTCTCGGAGGGGCACCAACGATGGCTATGCAGGAAGGAGCATCAGCGATGTTGGTGAAGCGCCAGACTTCGACTACTGTCCCACCGATGAACAAGGCCAGACGGACGATGAGCATGACTTTCCTCATGATTATCCGCTGAGTGTGCACCCCGCTTTGCAGTCTCAAGATTCATCTCAGGTCCGGCTTCTCCGGCGAGATAGTGCGGCTACGGCTGCTAGCCTGCGTGAAAAGTCGGGTCGTACAAGTCAGAAGCTGTACATGACAAACGAGGACTTGACGATTGTGATCGCCGGATTCAGTACAAGACGCGTTGGCCGCGCAGCGTACGTTCTCCTATGTGTGCTTTCCTTCGGCTTGGCCTTCCTTCTGTTTCGTTGGCTTCCTCGCTGGCACGTCGCAGTTATAGGTCGTCCTTGCCCGTTGAGGGACTGCGATTGGGTTGTTGTTGAGAACCAATGGGGCGAGCTAGTCATCTTGTCTGTCAAGACGCAGCTCTATGGTCGGCCAATTTCTACGATGTTCGGCCTGCCAGTGAAGCTGTTTCCCTATGGCCTAGATGACGAATACGATCCCTTAATGGATCAGCTCCGCACTCTAGACTATCGTCATGTCCGCCTCTGCTTTCACCCTCTTCAGGACCAATTCGTTCTTTCTACAGGGTGGAAAGACCCCGATTGGACGAACATTCGCTCGGTTCGCACCGGCCTGGATAGCGACAAGAAAGCAATGCGAGAAGTCATGTTTGGAAATAATCTCATCGATACTGGAGTGAAATCTGTTGGGCAGTTACTGATTGAAGAGGTCCATCATTCGCTGTCCCCGATGATCTACATGATACTAATGGTCTCTTCGTCCGCAGGCTCTTCATCCATTCTACATGTTTCAGGTTGCCAGCTTGGTGCTTTGGTCATTAGACGAATATTACTACTACGCCGCCTGCATCTTCATCATATCAGTGGGAACCATTACAACCACCTTGGTCGAAACCAGAGCAACCATGAAGCGCCTCCGCGAAATCTCTCGCTTCGAATGCGACGTTAGAGTACTCAGGAATGGCTTCTGGAAATTTGTTTCGTCAAGCGACCTGGTGGCTGGGGACGTCTATGAACTGAGCGACCCAAACCTCAACCTATTACCTGCCGACAGCCTTTTGCTTAGCGGTGACTGCATAGTGAACGAGAGCATGCTCACAGGTGAGTGCCCTGTGCTTCGATCAGGATATCAGCGTGTTGACAGCCGCAGGCGAGTCTGTACCAGTGTCGAAGCTTCCGGCTACAGACCAGACCCTGAGACTTTTGGACCTTGGCGCATCGTCTGTTTCGCCCGAGGTGTCGCGACATTTCTTATTCTGCGGAACCAGAATTATCCGAACCAGGCGACCACAGGAAGACCATGGTGGCGATGCTGCCGCCCTCGCCCTTGTGGTGCGAACAGGCTTCAACACCACGAAAGGTGCCCTTGTTCGCTCGATGCTATTCCCTAAACCATCGGGATTCAAATTCTATCGTGACTCATTTAGATACATCAGCGTCATGGCCGCCGTGGCGGGAATCGGCTTCGTTGCGTCTTTCATCAACTTCCTGAAACTGGGATTAGAATGGCATCTTATCATTATCCGAGCCTTGGACCTCATCACTATCGTGGTCCCACCCGCACTTCCCGCTACACTTACGATTGGGACCAACTTCGCCATCGCCCGTCTAAAGAAGAAGCAGATATTCTGCATTAGCCCCCAGAGGGTAAACGTGGGGGGCAAATTGGATATCATGTGCTTCGATAAAACTGGCACGCTGACCGAGGACGGTCTGGACGTTCTCGGCATCAGAGTCGTCACTGCAGAGACAAAAAGATTTACCGACCTGATCTCGAAGCCTCCCTTAGTGGAAAGCAAAGATAGCGCGGGCTCGGCCTCCTCAAATGCGCTGAAAGCGGTGCTCCATACAATGGCTACTTGTCATTCATTGCACTCAATAGAAGGAGAGCTGGTCGGAGATCCTCTAGACGTGAAGATGTTCAAGTTCACAAGGTGGTCCTTCGAGGAAGGGAGGGAAGGAACGGTTGAGGGCGAAGATGACGAGCAAGGCAGCCTTGCACCATCGGTCGTGCGGCCTCCGGATGTAAGTTGGTTCCGACCATCGAGATTTGAGTGAGGTTCCGTCTAACATGTTGACACAAGGGATCCCGAGAGCTCGGGATGCTTAAGTCCTTCGAGTTTTTGCCTCAGTTGCGGCGGGCAAGTGTAATTGTCCGTCACTTTGGACAAAAGAGCGGCGACATATTTGTCAAGGGAGCGCCCGAGGCTATGCGGGAGATTTGCCGCGAGGAGAGCTGTGAGCACCACTTCCTCCGACAACTCGAGATACTAGCTAAACCTAGCAGTTCCGAGCGACTATGAAGAGCAGCTCTCTTATTACACGCACAAGGGATATCGCGTCATCGGCTGTGCCATGAAACATCTGCCGAAACTGAGCTGGGTCAAGGCACAGAAGATGCGTCGATCCCATGTGGAAAGCGAACTAAACTTCACTGGTTTTATTATATTCGAAAACAAATTGAAACCAACAACGGCTGCCGTGTTAAAGGAATTGTCGAACTCCGGCATAGGCGCCGTGATGGTCACTGGTGACAACATCCTCACGGCCATCAGTGTTGCGCGTGAAAGCGGACTCCTGGATCGACATGCACACTGCTTTGTACCAAGGTTCTCCCGAGGTGAGTACAGTCTTTTGATGGTTGCCTAGCGCGTCAGAAGCTGACACGCAGTAGGCGATGCCCGAGATCCCGAAGCCCAGCTTCATTGGGAGAGCATCGACAACAGTAACTACAACCTCGATAGCTCCAGCTTAATGGTATGTATTGCTTTTTATTTTACAGTCGATGTTGGCTTTTGGAGAGACAGCCATACTGATAACAGCACAGCCTCTTACAGCGCCTCCCGAGGTGAACACATCCCTTCCATACGAGATATCTAACATTCGGAACTACTCGTTGGCCGTCAGTGGTGAAGCTTTCCGATGGATCGTCGATTATGCGCCTTCAGAAGTTCTCCGGAGGGTATGTGATTTATACGCTTTCGGGCTTGTCGGACCCACTTTTGACGCAACGACTCTAGATGCTGGTCCAAGGCAAAGTGTTTGCCAGGATGTCACCCGACGAGAAACACGAGCTTGTTGACAAGCTTCAAAGCCTTGACTACTGCTGCGGGTTCTGTGGCGACGGCGCAAACGATTGTGGCGCCTTGAAAGCTGCAGACGTCGGGATCTCATTGTCTGAGGCAGAGGCGTCTGTGGCAGCGCCTTTCACGTCTCGTGTATTCGATATTCGTTGCGTCCTAGAGGTCATCAGGTATTTTCCGCATACCCCTGTATGGCATTTATCTCTTCTATGCTCACATGAGTACAGGGAAGGGCGAGCCGCATTGGTGACGAGCTTCAGCTGCTTTAAATATATGAGTCTCTATTCAGCAATCCAATTCACGTCGGTCAGCTTTCTCTACGCCAAAGCGTCAAATCTAGGCGACTTTCAGTTCCTTTTTATCGACCTACTTCTCATTTTGCCCATTGCCGTTATCATGGGATGGGCGGGACCGGCTGCCAACCTGTGTCGGAAACGGCCGACGGCGGACCTGGTTTCGCGCAAAGTTCTGACGCCTTTGTTAGGGGTCATGGGCATCTGCATTTTCGTACAGGGCGCTGCCTACTTGACGGTCCGAGAACAGCCATGGTATTTGCCGCCGAAAATCAGTCACGACGAGTCGAACATTGAGAACTCGGAGAACACGGCCCTATTCCTAATTTCATGCTTTGAATACATCTTTGCGGGTGTGTTACTCAACGCAGGACCGCCTTTTAGACAGCCATTTACACAAAACTGTGAGAAACCACTTGGTCCGACAAGACAACCAAGCTGACCGTAGCCAGGGCCTTTCATATTCACTATTGCTCTGGCGCTGTTGGCCACGACTTATACGGTGCTCGTACCTGCGCGGTGGCTTGGCGAGCTTATGGAGCTTACTCCCATGAGCTGGGATTACAGGTTGTTTTTGGTGGGCTTGGGCATCTCGTTTCTGTCCCTCTCGTGGGCGTATGAGACCTACGCATCCATGCCACTATCGAGATGGCTAGGCGTCATAGCACGAAGCTTGACGGGCAAGGGGAAGCAACGCAAGCAATACAAGGAGATTCGGGAGGAGATTCGGCGCAACATGTAATGAGGGTAGGGACCTCGTGGCTTTCGTTAGCGATCTGTATGGAGTTGGGGCTTGGCTTTCAGTACTTACATATTGACGCAAATCGAAGCAACAAGCAACTGTTTAAGGGGCGGCTGAACGATATGAAAGTGCTTATCTAGATACTTCGGCAGATGTAATGCGCTACATGTTTTCCAACCTCATCATGTCTGTTCCCTGTAGCTCTGGATATCCATGTACCTACCTACCTACCTACCTACCTACCTAGGTAGGTACTAGGTAGGTAGTCTTCCGTACGGATATGGCTCTCAGTCTCAGTGCAGGCGGCCAGTTTCGGAAAGGTCAACTTATGTTTAGTAATATGTTAACGGGATCTATCCGTACTACACCTATTACCTGCCAGACTACGGATAGGTAGGTACTAATGACAAGGTAATCGAAGCTGTGTCGTTACTACGTAGCGCAAGCGACACGCAGCGAAGAGACAACATAGACGATGAACTACGGTGCGTCCGGACTGTCCTTCCTCCCGTTGAGAGATAGGAAAGGTCGAGCGTCTCACCGGCGAGGCGATTACAGACTGGATCCTCGATGGCGGCTATCTCCCCCATGCTGTCATTCGTGTCGGCATCCGCAGACAACTTCGCGAACGGCTCTCTTCCATCCAGGCAGCGAGCTTTACCGAGGCGCTCGAGTCGAAAATGGCGTTTATTGAAAAGCTACGGCGGCAGCCCATTGCCATAGAGACGGACAAGGCGAATGAGCAGCACTACGAGGTCGGCACCGGCTTCCTGGCCGCATGTCTGGGCCCGCGCATGAAATACTCGGCTTGTCTGTATCCTAACGGTAACGAGACCCTGGAACAGGCTGAAGAAGCCATGCTGCAATTGTACCTGGATAGAGCCGAGCTCAGGGACGGCATGACGATACTCGACCTCGGGTAAGTCGACGACCTACGTCTTTTATTTTCCAGATTGGGGTGAAAAGAAGCAGTAGACGCGGCTGTCTTTGACTAGAGTAATTGCTTACGGTCTCCCAGATGCGGCTGGGGATCTGGGGCTTTATACTTTGCCGAGAAATTGTCTAACGCTCGCATCACTGCCTTTTCCAACTCGCGGACACAGAAGCAGCATATCGATGCCGAGGCCCAGAAACGGGGTCTGAAGAACGTCTCTGTAGTAACGGGAAACGTTGTCGATCATGAGTTTGATCAGGAGAAGTTTGATAGGGTCGTGTCTATCGAGGCAAGCGATTCTCCCGCTCCTCATCACTTTGTCCCATCTGTGACTGCAACCTTGCGCTGACTCTTGGAAATCATTTTCTTCACGAGCAGCTCTTCGAGCATATGAAAAATTACGAGCTGCTCATGGCTAAAATGTCAAGGGCACTGAAGCCCGGCGGGAAGCTCTTTGTACACATGTTCGCCCACCGGACAACTCCCTATGACTACGAAGAAGGCTGGATGACGACGCACTTCTTCTCCGGCGGAACCATGCCGGCAGCCGATCTATTGCTCTATTTTCAGGAGCATTTACAGGTTGAGCGTCAGTGGTGGGTTAACGGGATGCACTACTCCCGCACATGCGAGGTTTGCGCTATCCCCTGGCGAACACCTTCGATATAACTGAGCACTGACTTGAACGGCGCCAGGATTGGCTATCTTCCATGATGGCCAAAAAAAGGCAACTGATGCCGCATCTAATCGAGACATATGGAGACGAAAAGGCGCTTACATGGTATAATCGATGGCTGGTTTTTTATATGGCTTGCTCGGAGCTGTTTGCGTACGAAGGCGGAGACACATGGGGCTTGGTGCACAGTCTCTTTGTCAAGTGTACCGATGCGTAACTCAAATTTATGGAAAAAGATGATGGCGGACTTGCCATGCCACGACGCGGTCCAGCATGCGGTAGTCCTAACTTCGAAGGTCGTAATCGAAGCCTCAGTGCTCCCATGGATGTCTCCAACCAAGCAAGACGGGACCTGTCCGCAAGTCAGCGTGAAAACATGATCAAGCAGATGAGACTCCAAGTCGCATAGCTGCCATACCATCCTTCTTCGCCCTATACATAACCTGCCCTAAGTTAGTGATCTACTATCGAGTTCCCTCCCAGAGCCGACCTGGACAGCCAAGTCGAGCCAATTAATAGAGTGCTCTTACCCAGAACCACATGCCGGCCCCGAGCGCCGTCGCCGTTAAACGGTATATCGGGGCCACATGAGGTACGGGGGGCTTAGGCGGGCCCATAGCGGAAAGCGCGCTCGCAGGAAGCTTCGGGCGCCAGACTACCTAGACTTGATTGCACGTTCCAAAAGACGGCTTTCTGACAGCAGTTCAGTTCCTTTGCGAAGGCCTCCTCGTGGTGATAAAACTCACTGGGCGCAGTTGTTGCTATCGGTGTCTACTCTCGATTGCCTAGGTAGAAACCTATGCAGGTAGGTAGGTATTGCACCACATAGGTTATCTCGGATCGGGCTATATTATGCTAATGCTAAGTCTGACTATAGTGGCCCCTCTATACTAATTTAGTGTGGCTGATATACGGACCTAACCGGGCTTAAGCCATCAGTTGGTCGTAGCCTGGACTATAATGTATAATATATAATACCGCCCCTAAGGCTAGGCAGGCTAAAGAATAATTATTATAATATTATTTTATAGTATTTTATTAAGCTTATTATTATAATTATTTAACGCTTGAATTATTATATAATAAGCCTTTTTATAAAAAATATAATAAACTTAGCTATTAAGGTGCGGGTTTTTTAATTATTTATAAATAATATATTAAAATAAATATAAAGCTAAAAGTCTTTACTATATACTGCCTTACTAAGCGTAATACTAAAAGAAGGTATATTATATAAATAGTAAAATAAGTATAAGTTAGATAAAAATTTACTTTTAATAGCTTCTTTACACTATAAATAATATTAAGGTAACTACTTAAAGCTAGCTAATTAAAGCTACTTATATATTTTTATTATATTATAAGCTTTATTACTATTTTAGCCTTTTTTAATTATAAAGAATTATATATTTTATTAGCTATAATATTTTTATAAGCTTTAAATTATTAATATTAAAATAATTAAAAATCTTATAAGTAAAAAATGTTTAATATTATTAAGGTTTTATATAAGTAATAACTAAAGTAAGCTAAAATAAAATTATAATTAAAGATATTAAGAAAAAAAAAAGCCCCCCTCCTAAGCTAACTATATACTTATATAATAACTAAGCGCTATTAGGAAGACCTAAATATAGTTACTATAAACCCTCTTATATAGCTATAATTAGTTATAAACTAATCTTTTATATAACTTTCTCTTTAGACTAGCTAAGGGAGTAAAAGCGTAAAGCGGAATAAATTAATACTTATTACGCTAGCGTAAAGCTTTATATAATCCTTAATAATTCTTTTAATAGCTTTTATAAAAAAAAACTAGAATAATAAAAAGTTTTATATAAATTAAAAAATTAAACTTTAATCTTTATAAAGAAAATTTTAATAAGCTTAGAATTATAATATTACTTAAAATAAGAAAAAATAAACTTATATATTAATAATAAAAACTTACTTTAATAATTAATATATTAAATTAAAAAAGATTATAATAATTATAAAAAGCTTAAAAACTAATATATTATAATAAATAATAAAGCTAGCTAAATATATATTATTATATACTATTAATATTAGTTTATAAGCTAAAATATAATATAATTTATATATTTATTAATAAACTTAGAAGCTTAAAATTAATATACTTTATTTATATATAAAGTAATATAATAAAGCTAAAAATTACCTAACTTATAATATTTAATATATATATACCTTTTTTTATTTATTATCCTTTTAATTAAAATATTTTAAATTTACTTTTAATAACGCCGCTTTATTTTTAATAAGCCTTAACTTTAATACCTTTATTTACTTATAAAGCTTTAAATAATTACGCTTAAAGTTACTAGCTTAATTATATTAATAATAATATTATTACAAAAAACTACCTAGAATATAAAAAGTTATAAATATAATATTTATTAAATTAGCTATAAGGGGAGGCGATAAATTAATTAGTTTATTAAGGATATTTTTAATATTAAATATTTTATTAAAATTTCGAAGATAGCTAATAAAGGCTATATATATTATAAGCTAGTTTTTTAAATTAAGGTACTCTTATAGCTTTTTATATAGCGTAAATAAAAGTAGAATAATTTTAATATAGTTAAACTAATATAATAGTTTAGCTTTTAAAAAGGTATATTCTTACTTTATAATATATTTTTTAAAAAGCTTAAATAGCTTTTAATATATCTTAATTAAGGAAAAGCTTATATAGCGCTTTTTATAACTTTTCCTAAGAAGCTTAAAAATATATACTAAAAAAGTATTAAGCTAAAATAAAAAAATTATAACTAAAATAATATATAAAAAATATTTATTTCTTATATTAAAATAAAAAAAAATAAAACTAAGCTTTAAGCTTCTTAACTATAGTTTTATTTATTATAAGCCTTATATATATAATAGCTAGTAAAGGATTAAAGCTAAAATAAGCTATAAATAGCTTTAATATAAGTAAAATTTAATAGCGTTTTATATTAAGATTTTACTTAAAAATTTAATTAATAGTAAAAAGAGCTTTAATTAATATAAAAGTTTTATAAGAATAATTATTATATAATAATAATATTTATATAATAATATACCTTATATAGCTTAAAACTATCTTATATATATTCTAAAAAGGGGAAAAACTAGAGAACTTAGAGTAAAACCCTCCCTTTAAGCGTTACCTTATCTTTAAATTAAACCTTACTTATACCTAGCACTTTATATATTTAATAAGTTAAGTATTAACTAATAATTTAAAAGCTGATATTTCCCTTAAAATAGACTTTATAATAGTAAAAATATATATAAACTAAGTTAAATATAAAATTTATATAGCTTACTTATCCTCCTAGCTATTATTATTATTATAAACTAAATTCTTATATTTAATTAAAATAATTTTAATAATTTAATTAATTAAGGCCTTATTAGCATAACTTAGGTATATATAAAAGTTTTACTATTTTATAATAAACTTTATAATAGCTAGTTTTAAAAGATAGCTAGATTATTATAATAAAGCTATAAATAAGTATAAAGTTAGAGTTAAAAAAGGGGGTATTATTATATTTACTTTTTAGCGTTTTTACCCTAGCTATTATTAATTTCTAATTAGCGCTAAAAGGGAAAAAAAATAATATATATAAAAGACTAATTTATAAACTTTTAAGGTTAGGTAATATATAAATCTTTTATTTAATTTTATATTATTCTTATTTTAAAATAAAATTAACTTTATTTAAAGTAAAATTTTTAATAAAAAAAATAATAATATAATCTTTTCTTATAAGCTATAAAATAAGTAAACTTACTTTTTATATATAAAATAGTAAAATATTTATTATATTATAGCTTTATTATATAATATTTAGTAATATATTTAAATTAATAATATTTAAAATATTATTAAAGTTAGATTTTTAATATATATAATTTAATATTAAAACTCTTTACTTATATTATTATATTTTTATTATAAATTTAATTTATATTCGCTACGCTATTAATAATAACTATTAGAAAACTTTATTAAATTTTAGAATAATATTTTCTTATATATAATTATATTATTAAAACTTTATTTAATAACTTAATCTTTTTTTAAAAAGCTTTCTTATTACCTTATTTTAAAGCTTATATTAGTATATTTTTTATAATAAGAGTATAACCTCTACTAATTAAATATATCTTTTCTTTAAAAGCGGTATAAAGCTATTTTAAATTAAACCGGAGTTTATAAATAATATCTTAAAATATTATTATAATATTATTATTAAGTAGTTTCCTTATTATAAAAGCTTAGCTTTACTTATAAAATTTATAATTAATATTTAGTATAATTATTTTAAGGCCTTAAATTTAAAATAAAGTAGCTATAAAGTTAAAATAAATTATAAGCTATTACTTATATTATTTAAAAATTTACTTTTTAATAGTTTTTTCTAATATTTTAGCTATAATTATAGCTTATATTAAAGAAATTCCGCTCCTATTAAAGTTATAAAAAAAGGAAATTATAGCTATAGTAGCTAAGAAAATATTATTAACTAATAAAGTTAAAATAAAAAAGCGCCTCCTTAAACTTTTTTAAACTTTATTATTTATTTAATACTTATTTATATAAAAATAATTTTTTTTAAAAATAATTTTATTTATATTTACTTTAGCTTTTAATAAAATAATAAATATAATAAACTTTTAAATTTAAGATTATTATAATTTAAAGTAAAGTTATATTTTAAGTAAAAAATTTTTATAGTTACGATTTACTTATATAATATCGCCCTCCTCTCCGGAGTTACTTTAAGTATAGCTAGCTATCGCTATAAAATAATAAAGGGAGCGGAGTCTACTTATAATATAAGAATAAAAAGTCTATATCCGCGTCGCTATAAGCGCGGAGTTTATAAAATATATAAAAGTTAGATAATTATTAAAATAAGCTAAAGTAAAGTTATAATTTAAGCTATTAAGGGAAAAAAGAAAAAAAAGGCTTTTTTTAAGCTAACTATATACTTTATATAATAACTAAGTGCTATTAAAAAAACTTAAATATAATTATTATAAACTTTTTTATATAATTATAGTTAGTTATAAGTTATTTTTTATAAATATATATATATTATCTTAGCTATATAATTCTAATTAAACTTAAAGCTAAGAAACTTATTATACTTTTTAAATACTTTACTTTATATAATTTATTTAAATAAATAGCTTTTTTATTAATTTATATTTTTATAAATATTATTTAAAAAATATTATTAATATATAAAATAAAAATATTATTATTAATATAATAATATAAGTTTAGTTTAATATTAAGTTATTTAAAATTATAACTTATAAGAATTTTAATAATATATTTAAACTATTAATAAAATAAAGTATAATAATTATATTATTATTATTATTTATACGCTAAGGGCCTTTATAATATTTAAAGCTTTTATAATATATTAAATAAGAAAAATCCTTTAAAATAAAGTAAAACCCCTTAACTATAAAAAAAACTTACTATACGCTTATATAAAAATATAATAGTAAGCTAGTAGCTAATAATAATATAATATAATAAGCTTATTATTTAAAGGTAATCTTAGATAATAAAAGAAAATAAGGTAAGAAGGGGAGTATAGAGAAAAGAAAATCTATAAAATATAAAGCGAAAAGAGCGGGGCGGTATAATATAGCGCGAGGCGGTATAAGGCGGTATAAGGCGGTATAAGGTAATATAAGATAAGGCGGTATAATGCGGGTTAAAGGAAGGAAACTCTAAGGGGGGGTAAGGTAAAATAGCGAGGTAGCCGCTTTATTATTTATTAGTAATTAAAAAAGGGAGGCTATATTTTTTCTTTTTACCTTTTTTTTTTCTTTTTTTTTCTTTTTTCTTATTATTTTTTAAAAAAGGTATATTTCTAACCCCTTTCCTTAACTTTTTCTTTTAACTTTTATAATAAAAAGAAGGTAATATAAGTTATATAGCTATATTAATAAAATAATAATAATAAATATATTTAAAATTATTTATAATAAGCTTTATAGCTTTCCTTATATTATATATATAGCTTAGCTAATTAATTATAAAATCTTATATTAGAAATAATAAGGTAAATTATATTATATAGCGCTAGCTATATATAAAGCTAATAAAATATATAAGCGGATAATTAGTTAATTAATTTAATTTTATTAAAGCTTAGTATAAATATTAAAAAGTAAATAAAGCTAAAAGTTAAGAATAAAGTTAAATCTTAGAATATTAACTAAGTTATAAATATATTTAGAGAAATTATATATTATTATAATAAAAGCAGCGCGGTATATTAGTAAAAAAAATAGCTAAATAGCTTATTAATAAGTAAAAGTAGAGTAAATTAAAGTTTTAAATATAGCTAATAATAAATAGTAGGAAAAATTTAAGTTAACTTATATAATATATAAAGGCGGAAAAAAATATTAAAGATTTAATTTAATATAATAATAATAACGTATTAAGTAAACGCTTTAATAAGGTTAGCTACTTTAGCGGCCGCTCCTAATATTACTTTTACTACTATAATTATTAATATTCCTCCCTAAAAGTTTTATATATTAATATTAATTTACTTTAAAATATTAAATAGATAAATAATTATTAATATAAGCAGATCGGGAGGTAAAGAGGGGGGCGGAGCGATAATAATAATAGCGGCGGTAATAAAGATAATAGTTAGATTATAAATAGAGGTAATAATAATAATAAATATAAAGGAGAAAGTAGAGGCGGTAATAGGGGGCGCGAGGATAAAGGCGCTAGCTTAAATAATAATAGCTATAATAATAATAAAAATTTATAATAAAAGTAAAAAAAGTAATAAGAATAATAAAAATAATATTTATAATAATAATAATAATTATTATTATTATTATTATTTAAAAAGACTTTATTATAAAATTCTTATAAAAGTTTTAATTAAAGATATACTTAAAAATATAAGATTTTTAATTTATTATATATAATATAATATATAATCTTAATTAGATATAAAATAATATTAATTAAAAAAATAATAAATTATATTAAAGTTAACTAGTTTAAATATATATTAAAAAATATAATTAAAATCTAATATATTTTTAAGTTAAATTTATTAAAATAAAAGCTAAAGCTAAAAATAAAGCTAAAAGTAAAAAATAAAATAATAGCCTAAATACTAATTTTTATTATATTAATATTAAGAAGTAAATTAAAGTAAGTAATAATTAGAGAAGATAAAAAGGGGGTATAAAGTTAAGGGGGTAAGTAAAGCGGAGAAGGTAAGTAATATAAAAAAAGATAAAAGAATAATAAAGGAGATAAAGGCAGGGGAAGCGGTAAAAAAAGGTTAGAGCTTAAGCTAAACCTTATTTAAATATTAAAATTATCTCTTATAAAGTTTATATTAATAATATTAAAGCGTATAATAGAGAGAGATAATAATAGCTTAAAAAATAAGCTTATAAAAGTTAAAAATATTAATAAGCGTAAATAATAAAGCGGAGGGCGGGGCGGGAAAAAAAGTAAAAAAGCTAAGTAAGCTAAGCGAGGCTAAGTAAAATAAGGAGCGGAGTAAAAAATAAGGTATAAGGTAAATAAATAGTAATAATTATATAATAAAAATATTAAAAACTACCCCTAATATTTAAACCTTATATTTAAATATTTTAATATATTAAAATTTTATAAAATAATATTAAAAAGTTAAATTAATAAAAGTATTATAAGCGGATAAATTATAAAGCGAAAACGCTTATAATAGCCTTATAATTAAAAGCTTTATTAAAATCTTTATAATCTTAAATTAAACTTATAAAAAATATAAATAAAAGTATTTTTTATAAATAGTTAGTTTATAATATAAAGTAAAGTAAACTATTATTTTATCTTTTTTACTATTATAAAAGTAATAAAAAGTTATAATTATAAGAATATTATAAATATAAAGAAACTTATTAAGGCTAATTTTATTATTATAAAGCTAAGTTAAAGCGCTATTAAGGAATTTTAGAAAACTTTAATAAATTTATAAAGCGTTATTAAGTTTTAATTAAGACGGTTTATTAGTAAATATTTAAAAAATTAGCTATATTTTTAAAATTTTCCTTTTTTAAAGTTTTAGCAAAGTTATTATTCTTCGTAAAAATAAGCTTTTAAAGTTTTAAAAGACTAAAAAGAGATATTTAAAATCTATACTTAAGTAATAAAAGAGGATTAAAAGGATTTAATAGGGATATAAGTAAAACGGGGCTAAATTTTATCTTATTAGTAAAGGTATATAATAATTCTCTTAAAGTGGAGTAAATAATAGCTATAAGTTTTTTATTATAAAAAACCGAAACTATTTAGAACTTAGATAAAATATATAATAAAAAAGTATAAGTATAACGTGCTTAAAACTAGTATAATTTTAAATAAATTATATCGATCTAGCCTCCTTATATAATAACTTTAGCTTATAAGCTAGCTAAATATATTAAGTAAAAGGTTTTCCCCTAAGTATTTTAATTTTTCCTCTTTATTAAATAATTATATACTTAGATACTTATATACTTATATAAGTTATTAAAATAATATAATATATATATATATATATATACTAAGCTAGCTATTAAGTATAATAGAGAAAATAAGATAAGCTAGCTTCTAATTATAAGATTATAAGTTAGCTATTATAAAAAGTATAAATATAAGTAAGAGTTTTTTAAAAATTAAAATAATAATTATAAAAAAATCTAAATTATTACCTAAAAGAATATTAAGCTAATTATATTACTAAAAGCTTAAAAGTAATCTTTTAATATAATCTTAAAAGTATTTACTTTAAAGGATTTTATAGTATTTTTATATATATTAGTAAAATAAAGATTTTTTAATATATAGTAATTTTTTAATATATAAGGATTTTCTTATAAAATCTAAAAATTTCTAAAAGTATATTTTAATATTAAATCTAGTTAGAAATTTTAATAAAATCCTAAAAATTATTATAAAGAAATCTTAAAAAGAAATCCTAATAATTTTCTAAATATAAAAGTAATAGAGTTTTTAAAGGAAATTTAAGTAAAATCTTTAAGAGAAATCTTAATAAAATATTATAAAAAGCTAAGTAATTTATAAAAATATTATTATATATCTTATATTAACTTTTTAAGCTAAAAAGAATTATAATAGCTTTATTAACTCTTTATATTATTTTAGTAACTTTTATATATTTTATAAATTCCGCGCTTATAATAATATAAATACGGACTTTTTATTCTTATATTATAAGTAAACTCCGCTCCTTTTATTACTTTATAATAATAGCTAGCCGCGCTTAAAGTAATTTCGGGGGGGGAGAGTAACGCTATATAAGTTAATTATAACCGCGAAAATTTTTTACTTAAAATATAGCTTTACTTTAAATTATAATTATCTTAAACCTAAAAGTTTATTATACTTATTATCTTATTAGAAGCTAAGGTAAATATTAATAAGATTATTTTAAGAGATACTTTTATCTTTATATAAATAATTATTAAATAAATAGCGGAGTTTAAAAAGGTTTAGGAAAGTGCCCCCCTTACTCTAACTTTATCGGTTAGTAATATCTCCTTAGCTATTATAGCTATAATTTCCTCTCTTTTCTATAGCTTTAAAGGAAGCGGAACTCCTTTAATATAAGCTATAGTTATAGCTAAAGCGCTAAAAAAAACTATTAAAAAGTAAATTCTTAAATAATATAAATAATAGCTTATAATTTATTTTAATTTTATAGCTATTTTACTTTAAATTTAAAGCTTTAAGGTAATTATAATAAATATTAATTATAAACTTTATAAAGCTAAGCTTTTATAATAAGAAAATTACTTAATAGCAATATTATAATAATATTTTATAATATTATTTATAAGCTTTAGTTTAATTTAAAATAGCTTTATATTATTTTTAAAAAATAGTATACTTAACTAGCGGAGGTTATACTTTTATTATAAAAAAAGTATTAGCGCGGGCCTTATAATAAGGCGGTAAGGAAGCTTTTTAAAAAAAGATTAAATTATTAAATAAGGTTTTAATAATATAATTATATATAAAAAAATATTTATCTAAAACTTAGCGGAGTTTTCTAATAATTATTATTAATAGTATAATAAATATAAATTAAATTTATAATAAAAATATAATAATATAAGCAGAGATTTTTAACGCTAAATTATATATATTAAAAATTTAATTTCGGTAATATTTTAAATATTATTAATTTAAATATATTATTAAATATTATATAATAAAGCTATAATATAATAAATATTTTACCGCTTTATATATAAAAAGTAAGTTTACTTATTTTATAAATTATAAAAAAAAACTATATTATTATCTTTTTTATTAAAAGTTTTATTTTAAGTAAAATTAACTTTATCTTAAAATAAAAGTAATATAAAATTAGGCGAAAGATATATATATTACTTAACTTTAAAAGTTTATAAACCGGAATTTTATATATATTACCCCTCCTCCCTCTTTAGCGCTAAATAAAAACTAATAATAGCTAGGGCGAAAACGCTAAAAAGCGAATATAATAATACCCCTTTCTCTAACTTTAATTTTATACTTATTTATAATTTTATTATAATAATTTAGCTATTTTTTAAAATTAGCTATTATAAAGTTTATTATAAAATAGTAAAACCTTTATATATTTTTAAATTATACTAATAAGGCCTTAATAGATTAAATTATTAAAGCTACTTTAATTAAATATAAAGATTTAATTAATAATATAAATAATAGCTAGAAAGATAAGTAAGCTATATAAACTTTATATTAAACTTAGTTTATATATATTTTTATTACTATAGAGTTTATTTTAGGGGAAATATTAGCTTTTAAATTATTAGTTAATACCTAACTTATTAAATATATAAAATACTAAGTATAGGTAAGGTTTAACCTAAAGCTAAGGTAACGCTTAAAGGGAGGGTTTTACTTTAAGTTTTTTAATTTTTCCCTCTTTTAAAATATATATAAGATAGTTCTAAGCTATATAAGGTATATTAGTATATAAATTATTAATATTATTATTATTAAATTATTTTAGAAATTATTATTATATTTAAAAGCTTTTTTATATTAATTTTAAAAATTATATTTAATTATAAATTAAAAAGTATTATTAGAGACTTATATATAAAAAATTAAGCCCTTCTAGCATAGTAGTTAAGCACCTAGAGATATTAGTCTCTTATAAGAGAGATAGTCGGTTCGAATCCGGCGGAGGGCACGGGTATTTTTTACCCTAACTATATAGCCGGGGTACGGTCCGACCCCGGCATAACCCCGGCAGGAGTAGTAACCCTGCCGGGCTCCTTTCCTCCCTCGGTAGGAGTAGTAACCTAGCCGAGGCTTAGGTAAGGTAGGGCGCGGGGTAAAGGTATAGTTAGATAACGTAGGTTATTAGAGGAATAAGTCCCTTTTAATAGCGACTATAATCTAGTAATAAAGTACGATTATAAAATAACTTAGTTATCTTCGCTATAGTATCTGCCGATATACGTACCGGAATTACTTAGAACTTAGATAAGATATGCGATAAGAAGTATAAGTACCTCTCGCTTAGAATTAGCGTAATTTTAGATATTTCCTATAATAATTAAGCTTTCCGATATAATATAGTTAGCTTATAAGCTAGCCGAATATATTAAGTAAGGGGTTTTTCCCCGGGGTACTCTAGTTTTTCCTCTTTATTAAACGATTATATGCTTAGATACCTATATAGGTTACTAGAGTAATATAATATATATATATATAAAAAATTAAATTAATTTATATAAGGTAAGAAAAAAATAAAAAAATAAAGTAAAAGTAATAAAAGAGAATTATAATATATTTTAAATATATATAAAAGAATATATATTATAATAAAAAGTATTATAATATTATTTAAAGAAAAATAAGTATATAAAAAAAAAGGATATAATATATAAAAATATAATAAAGGAAATAAGTCTTTTAGCTAAAAACTATACTTAGTCCTTTTAAGTTTTATATATACTATCTAGCTTTTTATAAAGCTTCCTCCTTAGATATATTAGCACGTAAAAAATATAAAATATTAAAAACTATCTGCTTTTAGCTAAGTAATAATTATAACTTAAGTTTATAAGGTAATAAGGCTATTATTATTCGCTATAATTATAATATTATTTCTTATAATTAATAATTAAGTTTATAAAGTAATAAGACTATAATTATTTATTATAATTATAAATTATAATATTACTTATATTATAATTATTATAATTATAATATTATAATATTATATTTATTTATAATATATAAACTAAAAGTATATAATATATAATAAATACTAGTAAAGAATAATATTTTAAAAGAATACTAAAAGGTATATTAATTTATAAGGTTTTTACTTAAGCTTAATAAATATAAATATTATTATATATTAATAATTAAATAACTTAAAAATTTATTACTTATTAATAGTTAAATAGATATAAAAACCGCTTATATTAATAGTTAAATAGTTATAACGCGTGCTTATAAAGCTATATAAAGTATATTATTAATATATGTCTTTACTATAATTTATATAAATATTATAAAAAAGCTAAAAAGTGTCTTAGTTTATTATTATATTAATAAAAAGGTTAGCGTTAATAAGTTTAATAATTATAGTATATTTAGTATTATTAAAAAGTTTAACTAAGCTACCTATTTAATTATATAGCTTTTTAGTAATATTAGTAGAAGCTATTTTAACTAAATTTAAAATATAAAAATTAGAATATTATAAAAGTTTAAAGTTATCTTATTTCTAATAATATTACTTTAAGATACTAAGAGTATATAGTTAATAATAAAAGCTAAAAATAATATAATAATCCCTTTCTTAAGTAAATATATCTATTCGTTTATATAAATATAAAAGTGTTATTAGTTTCTTTTATAAAACTTTAAAATCTTTTTTAAATTATTAAATATAAACTTCTTATTAATTAATATACTATTATAATAATAATAATATTAATACGCTAATATATCTTATATAGCTTAAAACTATTTTATATATATTCTAAAAGGGGGAAAAACTAGAAAACTTAAAATAAAACTTTCCCCTTAAGCGTTACTTTAACTTTAAGTTAAACCTTATCTATATATAGTATTTTATATATTTAATAAGTTAAGTAATAATTAATAATTAAAAAGCTAATATTTCCCCTAAAGCGGACTTTATAATAGTAAAAATATATATAAACTAAGTTTAATACAAAGTTTATATAGCTTATTTATCCTCTTAGCTATTATTATCGCTATAAACCGAATCTTTATAATTAATTAAAATAGCCTTAATAATTTAATTAATTCAAGCCTTATTAATATAGCTAAAAAATATATAAAAGTTTTACTATCTTATAATAAACTTTATTATAGCTAATTTTAAGAAATAGCTAAATTATTATAGTAAAGTTATAGATAAGTTTAGAGAAGGGGTTAGGAGAGGTATTATTATATTCGCTTTTTAATATTTCTACCCTTATTATTACTAAACTCTAATTAATATTAAAGGGGGAAAAGAGGTAATATATATAGAATTCTAGTTTATAAACTTTAAAAGTTAGAAAATATATATATTTTCTACTTAATCTTATACCGCTCTTATCTTAAAGTAAAGTTAACTTTACTTAAAATAAAATTTTTAATAAAAAAGTAATAATATAGTTTTTTTCTATTAGCTATAAAATAAGTAAATTTACTTTTAATATATAAAATAGTAAAATATTTTTTATATTATAGCTTTATTATATAATATTTAATAATATATTTAAATTAGTAATATTTAAAATATTACTAAAATTTAACTTTTAATATATATAATTTAGCATTAAAATTCTCCGCTTATATTATTATACCTTTATTATATAATAATAATATTTATATATTAATATACCTTATATAGCTTAGAACTATTTTATATATATTTTAAAAAGGGGAAAAACTAAAAAACTTAAAGTAAAACCCTTCTTTTAAGCGTTACCTTATCTTTAGGTTAAACCCTATTTATACTTAATATTTTATATATTTAATAAGTTAGGTATTAACTAGTAATTTAAAAGCTAATATTTCCCCTAAAGCGGACTTTTTAATAATAAGAATATATATAAACTAAGTTTAATATAAAGTTTATATAACTTATTTATCTTTTTAGCTATTATTATTACTATAAATTAAATCTTTATATTTAATTAAAATAGCTTTAATAATTTACTTAATTAAAGCCTTATTAGCGTAGCTTAAGTATATATAAAAATTTTATTATTTTATAATAAACCTTATAATAGCTAATTTTAAAAAATAGCTAAATTATTATAATAAAGTTATAAATAAATATAAAGTTAGAGTTAGAAAAAAGGGTATTATTATATTTACTTTTTAGCGTTTCCGCCTTAGCTATTATTAGTTTTTAGTTAGCGCTAGAAAGGGAGGAGGGGCGATATATATAAAATTCTAGTTTATAAACCTCTAAGGTTAAGTAATATACTTATCCTTTACCCGGTCTTATACCGCTCTAATCTTAAAATAAAGTTAATTTTACTTAAGGTAAGATTTTTAATAAAAAAGGTAATAATATAATTTTTTTCTATAAGCTATAAAATAAGTAAATTTACTTTTTATATATAAAATAATAAAATATTTATTATATTATAGCTATATTATATAATATTAAGTAATATATTTAAATTAATAATATTTAAAATATTACTAAAGTTAAACTTTTAATATATATAGTTTAATATTAAAAACTTTTACTTATATTATAATATTTTTATTATAAATTTAATTTATATTTACTATATTATTAATAATAATTATTAAAAAACTCCGCTAAGTTTTAGAATAATATTTTTTTATATATAATTATATTATTAAGATTTTATTTAATAACTTAATTTTTTTTAAAAAGCTTCCTTACTATTTTATTATAAAGCTTATATTAATACTTTTTTTATAATAAAAGTATAATTTTCGTTAGTTAAGTATAGCTTTTTTCTAAAAGCGGTATAAAGCTATTTTAAATTAAACTAAAGCTTATAAATAATATCTTAAAATATTACCGTAAAATTACTATTAGGTAATTTCCTTATTATAAAAGCTTAGCTTAACTTATAAAGTTTATAATTAATACTTATTATAATTATTTTAAAGCTTTAAATTTAAAGTAAAATAATTATAAAGTTAAAGTAAATTATAAGCTATTACTTATATTACTTAAAAATTTACTTTTCGATAATTCTTTTTAGCGCTTTAATTATAACTATAGCTTATATTAAAAAAGTTCCGCTCCCTCTAAAGCTATAGAAAAAAAAAGAAACTATAGCTATAATAATTAAAGAGATATTACTAATTAATAAAATTAGAGTAAGAGGGGCGCCTCCCTAAACTTTTTAAACTCCGCTATTTATTTAATAATTACTTATATAAAAATAAAAGCGTTTTTTAAAATAATTTTATTAATATTTATTTTAATTTCTAATAAGATAATAAATATAGTAAACTCTTAAGTTTAAAATTACTATAATTTAAAGTAAAGCTATATTTTTAGTAAAAAATTTTTATAGTTATAATTAACTTATATAGCGTTACCCT
This sequence comes from Ophiocordyceps camponoti-saundersi (nom. inval.), assembly GCA_003339415.1. NCBI lineage: Eukaryota > Fungi > Ascomycota > Sordariomycetes > Hypocreales > Ophiocordycipitaceae > Ophiocordyceps > Ophiocordyceps camponoti-saundersi. The sequence goes on from PDHQ01000048.1 coordinate 127,866, forward strand.
CCTTTTTAAAGTTACTTTAAGCGGAGCTAGCTATTACTATAAGGTAATAAAAAGAGCGAAGTTTATTTATAATATAAAAATAAAAAGTTTATATCCGCGTTATTATAAGCGTAAAGTTTATAGAGAATATAAAAATTATACTTAAATATATATACTTTTATTATAAATTTAGTTTATATTCGCTATATTATTAATAATAATTATTAGAAAACTTTACTTAATTTTTAAATAATATTTTTTTATATATAATTATATTATTAAAACTTTATTTAAAAACTTAATTTTTCTTTAAAAAGCTTTTTTATTACTTTATTATAAAGCTTATATTAATACCCTTTTTATAATAAGAGTATAACTTTTACTAATTAAATATATCTCTTTTTTAAAAATAATATAAAATTACTTTAAATTAATTTAAAGCTTATAAATAATATTTTAAAATATTATTATATTATTACTATTAAGTAATTTTCTTATTATAAAAGCTTAGCTTTATTTATAAAATTTATAATTAATATTTATTATAATTACTTTTAAACTTTAAACTTAAAATAAAATAATATTAAAGTTAAAATAAATTATAAGCTATTATTTATATTATTTAGAAATTTACTTTTTAATAATCTTTTTTAACGCTTTAACTATAACTATAGCTTATATTAAAAGAGTTCCGCTCCCCTTAAAAGTATAGAAAAAAGAGGAAATTATAGCTATAATAGCTAAGAAAATATTACTAATTAATAAAATTAAAATAAAAAGGGCGTTTTCCTAAACTCTCTTAAATTTTATTTTTTATTTAATAATTATCTATATAAAAATAAAACTATTTCTTAAAATAATTCTATTAATACTTACTTTAGCTTTTAATAAGGTAAGAAATATAATAAACTCTTAAGTTTAAGATTATTATAATTTAAAATAAAGCTATATTCTAAGTAAAAAATTTTTACGGTTACGATAAACTTATATAACGTTACCCTCCCCCTTAGAGTTACTTTAAGCGCAGCTTACTATTATTATAAAGTAATAAAGGGAGCGGAGTTTACTTATAATATAAGAATAAGAAGTCTATATCCGCGTTATTATAAGTGTAGAATTTATAAAATATATATATTTATTAAAGTTAAATAGATATATTAACTTTATTAATATTAAGTAATATATTTTTAAAAGTAAAGTTATTAAGTAAAATAAATATTAAAATAGGGAAATTAATAATTTATTTATTATTAATATTAAATATCTTTACTATATAACTTAAGCTAAAGGAAAGATTATATTTACTAAAGTATTTATTAAAATAAGCTACTTAAATTATAGTAATATTTATATCTTAAAATATTAAAGCTTACTTATTATAATATATTATAAAGAGAGTAAGTAAGTATTTAATAACTTAAATTAGATTGTTATAATAAATTATTAAAAAGTTATTCTTATCTTTTTTAACCTTCTTTACTTTTAAAATTCTTTAAAATTAAATAATAATTTTAAAAATAATTATAAGGGTTAAAAGTTATTAAAAAATATAATAAGTTTACTTATTAGGGGTTTTAAATATATTTTATAAAATTAAAATAAGAGGAGTAATAAAACGCCTTATTAGGGATTTTCTAAAAATAAGAGTAGCTCCCTTAACTTTAGTCTTTTTTATAGCTATAAATACTATTTTTTTTATTTTATTAAGATAATTAGTATAAGAGATAATAGCTAAAATATACTTAATTTCCTTTAATTTTTTAAAATCCTAATAAACTTACTTACTAACTAGGCCTTAATATAATCTTTTATAACTTTTAATAATATATATATATTATAAAATTTATAATAGTTTTTTCTAGGTTATTTAAATTATAAAAAAATACTCTTTTTAATATTAATAAGAAAATATAATAATAAAAAGCAGTTATAGCTTTTTAATAAAATAATAAGTATATTAAATATAAAGCTAGTAATAAAAGAAAATAATATTATAATAATTTATTAAGTAGAAGATTAAAATATTATAATTTTAAAATTATTAGGAAGGGAGTAATTAAAGTTAGAGTATTTTTTATTTAAAAATAAACACTTAAATTTATAATCTTTATTATTAAAAAGTTATGCTCCGCTTATTTACTTTTTTACTTTCTTATTAATATAATAAACTTAATTATTTAATTTACTAAATAATAAATTAGAACCTTTTCTTATAATATTTATTTTTAAGTTAAAAAATTATATAATTATTCGATTTTTAATTATTAAATTTATAAATAAGTAACTTAAATAAATATTAAAGTTTTATAAAGTTTTTAAATAGCTTAATAGCTTTTTTAAAGCTTTTAAATATAAATATATATTACTTCGTTAAAATACTTAAGCGTAAGGTTTAGGCGCGGGGGATAATTCCTAGTATTTTTATTATATAACTACTATTATTTATTTACCCCGTACCCCGCTCTTACCTCCGCCCCTTACTTTACTTAGCCCTATTTAGCTTACTTAGCCCTCTTACCCCTTTTCTTACCCCGCCCTCCGCCTTATCTTTTACGCCCTATAATACCTCTAACGCTTATAAGCTTATCCTTTAAGCTATTATTATCGCTCTCTATTATACGCTTCGACGCCGCTAACGTAAACTTTATAAAAAAAAGCTTTAGTATTCGAATAAGGTTTAGCTCGGGCTTTAGCTTTATTACTCCCTTACCCTCCTCCTTTATACCTCCTACTACCTCCGCTCCGCTTACCTCTTCCTCCGCTCCGCCTACCTTTTTAATTCTATCTACCCTCTCCTTATTACCTCTAACTATTACCTAATCTAACTCGCTTCTCGATAATAATACGATAATAATTAGCGTTTAGGCTACTACTTTATCCTTCTCCGCTTTTAATTTCTCCTTTAGCTTTAGCTCTCGCTCCGCTTTTAAGTAATTTAAGTTAAAAGTACGCTAAAGCTTAAAAATATTCTCTAGAATATATCTAAACCGGTTAATTTTAATATAATCTATTACCGCTTAATTAAAATTATTTTAAACTTAATTAATATTATATATTATATTATATATAAAAGATTAAAATTTTATATTTTTATTTATATTTTTAATTAAAATTTTTATAAAAACCTTATAATATAGTTTTTTTAAGTAATAGTAATAATAATAATAATTATTATTATTATTATAAGTATTACCTCCTTTACTTTTATTATAGATTTTATTATTATTATTATAACTATTATTAACTAAGCTAGCGCTTTTATTATTACGCTTTTTATTACCGCCTCCTTTTCCTCCTTTACGTTTATTATTATTACTTACTTTATTTACGGTTTAACTATTATATTTATTACCGCTATTATTACTATTATTACTCCGCCCCCCTCTCCGCCTCCTACTCCGCCTATACTAATAATTATCTATCTATTTAATATTTTAAAGTAAGCTAGCACTAGTATATAAAACTCCTAGAAAGGAGTATTAGTAATTATTATAGCGGGAGTAATATTAAGGGTAGCTACTAAAATAGCTAACCCCGCTAAGGCGCTTATTTATATTATTATTATTATTATATTAAGTTAAAGCTTTAACGCTTTATTTTACTTTTACGTATTATATAAATTAACTTAAATTCTTTTTTATTACTTATTATTAGCTATATCTAAAACTTCGCTTTACTCCGCTTTACCTTACTTTATATTTACTAATAAGCTACTTAGCTATCCTCCTTCGCTAATATATTACGTTATTTTTATTATAGCGGTATATAATTTCTTTAAATATATTTATAACTTAGTTAATATTTTAAGCTCTAACTCCGGCCTAATTTTTAGTATTATTTACTTTTTAATATTTATACTAAGCTTTAATATAATTATAATAATTAACTAATTATAAGCTTATATATTTTATTAGCTTTATATATAGCTAGCGTTATATAATATTACTTACCTTATTATTTTTAATATAAAACTTTATAGTTAGCTAATTAAGCTATATATATAATATAAAAAAAGTTATAAAGCTTATTATAGATAATCTTAAGTATATTTATTATTATTACTTTATTAATATAGCTATATAACCTTTTTACTTTCCCTTTATTATAAAAGTTAAAAGGAAAAGTTAAGGGAGGGGGTTAGAAATATACCTTCTTCTAAAAATAATAAAAAGAAGAAAAAGAGGAAAAGAAAAAGGAGGTAGAAGAGAAAAAGATATAGCCCCCCCCCTTTTAATTACTAATATATAATAAAGTAGCTACCCCGCTATTTTACCTTACCCCCCCTTAGATTTTCCTTCCTTTACCCCGCCCTATACCGCCTTACCTTATATTACCCCGTACCGCCCCGCACTACCCCGCGCTACGCTATTATATTATACCGCCCTGCTTTTTCCGCCCCGTACTTTACGAATTTTCTTTTCTCCGCCCTCCCCTCCTTATTTTATTTTCTTATATTATCTAAGATTACCCTTAGGTAATAAGCTCGTTATATTATACCGCCGCTAACTACCGCTATACCTTTATATAAGCGTATAGTAAGCTTTTCCTTTATAGTTAGGGGGTTTTACTTTACTTTAGGGGATTTTTCCTACTTAATATATTATAGAAGCTTTAGATATTATAAAGGCCCTTAGTATATAAATAATAATAATAATAAATATAAGTATAAGAGGAGTATATATTAGTTATTTATAAAGTAGCTTATAATATATCTTATTATAAGAATAATAAAAATTATTATAAAAAGGATTAATATTAAGTATATTATTATTATTATTATTAGAATTTATATTAGGGGCTAGAATAGCTTCTAAGACTATTATATATAAGGAGGGGGGAAAAACCGGGCAAGGCTCGGGGGAAAACCCCTTACTTATAAGGCAGGAGCCTAATAGGGTAAGGTCGGTAAGTAGGAAAAAGCGCTATTATAAGCCTTACTTAGGCTTATAAGGCTATAATAAAATAATAGACTAAGATAAAGCTTAGGGGGGTGCCTTATAAGAATAAGTAAGTTATATAAGGGTATATACTAAGGTTAGCTAAAGGGCTATAAATTAGTAAATAGGTAAGGTAATATATACCTTATTACTAAGGTATAAATAAATAAAAGCTAAGTAGGACGCGGCTTCCTCCCCTTTCCTTTCCCTTATAAGTATACTTATAACCGTAATTAATACCTCCGTTACGAATAACTCGATATACGCTACTATATAGCCTCCTACTAGCTTAAAACTTAACTAATATTATTATAATAAGAAAGGTAGAAATTAGAGAAGAGAACCTAGTCCCTTATAATATATATATAAGACGTATTATATAGGAGCGCTCGCGCTAAGGATATTCTAGCTATTAGGCATAGCGGAGTAAGTATACTTTTTATTTAGAGCTTAGTAGGAATATAAGGGTTAACGGCGTGCAGATCTTATAGTCTAAGCGTACGTCGCTTATATAAAATTATTAATTTTAAGTATAAAAAAGGAAATAATATAAAGAAAATAAAAAAAATTAGAAAATAAAAAGAAATAATTATAAGGCGAATAGGATTAATATATAAGAAAAATATAATAAAAACAAGTAATATAAAAGGGGATAATAAAAGATATATTAAAAGAGAGGAGGTAAGAGTAAAAAGGTAAGAAAATATAAAGAAATTTAATATAAATAGTAAATATATTAGGTTTATTATTTTCTAAAGATTTTATATATTTATTATTAGGTAACTTATTTACCTTATTTTAATAGCTAATACTTTTTAAAAATACTTATATATTTTTTCCTAATAATTTCTAGCTTAGCTTTTAACTTATCTTTTTCTTTTTTTAAATTTTTTAATTATTTCTTTTTATTAAAAATCCTTTTTAGTTACCTTTTAATTAATATTATTTAAGTATTTAAAGCGCTAAAGAAGATTATTAAAAAGTAAGTTTCTAAGTAATATAAGTAATAGCTTATAATTCGCTTTAACTTTATTACTCCTCCGCTTTAAGTTTAAAGCCTTAAGGTAACTATAATAAGTATTAACTATAAACTTTATAAGCAGGGCTAAGCCCTTATAATAAGAAAACTACTTAGTAGCGATATTACGGTAATATTTTAAAATATTATCTATAAGCTTTAGTCTAATCTAAGGTAGCTTTATATTACTTTCGAAGAAAAAATATACTTAAGTAGTAAAGGTTATACTCTTATTATAAAAAGGGTATTAGTATAAGCTTTATAATAAGGCGGTAAGGAAGCTTTTTAAAAAAAGATTAAGTTTTTAAATAAAATCTTAATAATATAATTATATATAAAAAGATATTATTTAGAAACTTAGTAAAATTCCTTAATAATTATTATTTATAATATAATAAATATAAATTAAATTTATAATAAAAGTATAATAATATAAGCGGAAATTTTTAATATTAAACTTTATATAATAAAAATATAATTTTAATAATATTTAAAATACTATTAACTTAAATATATTATTAAATATTATATAATAAAGCTATAATATAATAAATATTTTATTACTTTATATATAAAAGGTAAGTTTACTTATCTTATAGCTTATAAGAAAAGACTATAGTATTACCTTTTTATTAAAAGTTTTACCTTAAGTAAAGTTAACTTTATTTTAAGATAAGAGCAGTATAGGATTAGGTAAAAAATATATATATTTCCTAACTTTAAAAGTTTATAAATTAAAACTTTATATATATTACCCCTTCTCCCTTTTTAATATTAATTAAAGTTTAGTAATAGCTAAGGTAAAAACGCTAGAGAGTAAATATAATAATACCTTTCTTAACCCTTTCCCTAAACTTATTTATAGCTTTATTATAATAATTTAGCTATTTTTTAAAATTAGCTATTATAAGGTTTATTATAAAATAATAAAACTTTTATATATTCCTTAGCTATATTAATAAGGCTTTAGTTAATTAAATTATTAAAGCTATTTTAATTAATTATAAAAATTTAGTTTATAATAATAATAATAATTAAAAGGATAAATAAGCTATATAAACTTTATATTAAACTTAGTTTATTTATATTTTTATTACCGCGAAGTCTACTTTAAGGGAAATATTAGCTTTTTAATAACTAATTATTACTTAACTTATTAAATATATAAAGTACTAAGTATAGGCGGCGTCTAACCTTAAGCTAAGGTAATACTTAAAGGGAGGGTTTTCCTTTAAGTTTTCTAGTTTTTCCCTTTTTTAAAATATATATAAAATAGTTTTAAGCTATATAAGGTATATAAGTATATTAATATTATTATTATTATTATTATTTAAGTATCTTTTTTAATATATATAATATTTTATTTAAGTAATGTTTTATTTTTTTTAACTTTTCTCTTATTAAGAATTTATTTAATTTTATAATTATTAGTATTAAGCTTAAAGCTAAGTTATTCTCTTAAAATATTAGCTAGTTAAAATTATATAAGTAATATAATAAGGTAAATATTTATAAAGTTATTAAGATTTAGTTAATAAGTTAAATAACTAATTTATTTAATTATATAAAAAAGGCTAGTTTATTATTCTTAAAGCTTTATTATTTATTAATTAAGAATAAAATATCCTTTCCTAAGTTTTAACTAAACTTAATCGCTAAGCTTAAACTTAAGCTTTTAATACTTTTTATTATATTATTATTTTATTATAGCTTAAGCGTAAGTAATAAAAATAAATTAACCTTTTACGAATACGGGATAGGACCCGTAGCTTAGCATTTCGCTCCCTATTATATATTTATTACCTAAAAGAAGACGATAGCGCCCGCGGCGGCTAAGGCCGGGGCTTAAGGAGCGGGCGACGCGCCTATAGTCGTAGATAGGGGGGCGCGGGGACTAAACTAGTCCTCGTAGTACCCCTAATCTAGCTAGGGGCAATTTAATAATAGCGTTACGTTAAATAAGGAAATAGTATAAGCACGGGGCCTTAATAATAGCGATATAACGGAAGTATATTATAAGCTTATTATAATAATATTAGCTATAGTATTTTCCGAAGCTTAGGATATCGTAATAGCTTTTAAAGCTAAACTTTATAAAAAATTTAAAATTACCTTAATCCCGCGCAAAACCCGACTTTTACCTAAGATTACTAAGTTAATTAAAAAAATAGTTACTTAAGCTATATAAAAAGTATTTCTATAAACTATTAGCTTTAATATTAATTAAGCTTAGCTTATATAAGCTTTTATTATAGTAAATAGCTATAAAATAATTAAACTTATCTTAAGCTAATTTAATAGAGAAATTACTATATTTACGAAAGATATTATAATTAATATAAAAGTCTTATAGCTAACTTTATAAGAAATTATTTAAGCTATAAATATTACTTTAAAATATAACGCTATATTAGCAGTAAAGCGGCTCCCTAATAAAGATATTATTATTATATTCTATCTAGAATATAAGAAGTAAATAACTTTAGTTAAGTAGATCCCTATTATTTTTAGCGAGGGAGCGGTTTATAGCTAGAAAACCTACTTTATTATAGCGAAAAAAGTATATATAAGGGTAGCTTACGGCGATAAAAACGCACTTATATAGTAAATTAAGAAAGTTAATAAAATTAATATTACCTAAGTTAAAGCCCTTAAGCCTTATAGTAAAGGAGCTACGCGTATATACCTTATCCTTAATATTATTAACGTAATAGATACTAATAAACTTATATAAAATAAACTAATTATAAATATAGAAATCTCCTATATTAAGGTTTATAATAATATAATATAGCCCTAATAATATTATTAATATTATTAGTTTAGTTATATAGTAAAATATTACTAAAAATAACCTTACTATAGCCTTTACGTAGCCGCCGCGTATTTAGAAGGAGAAAGCGCTTACCTAGCCTTAATAAATAATAGCGCTAAAAACTATATTCTATATAAAGGTAACTATACCTTATAATCCTAAGATTACCTTACCTTGAAGGCGTATTAGGACTAAACTTATAATAACTATATATATTAACTTTATAAGTTTTAAAATTACTTATAGCTAACTTAGTCTTAGTTTAGCGATAGCTTTATTAAAGTTTAAGCTTAGAAGCGACCTTATATAAAACCTTTATAGTTATAAGTTATTTTTTAATTTAATATAATAGATAATATTATACTAGCCCTAAAGAGGGGCTATAGTAAGAGCAGCGTAACTCCCGGTAACTATAATAAAAAAAATACTAATAGGGGATATAGAACCCCCTTAACCGCCCCCTCCGCTACCTCTTCTACTATCCCCTTAACTATCCCCTTTACTACCTTAATATAATTATAATTATTTACCCCCTCCGCTCCTAATAAAGATTAAAACCTTTTTTTAAAATATATAAAAGCGTAATTATCTTATCTATATAGTACTTTATAGCCTTATTAGCTATAATTTTATTTATATATAGGAACTATAATGTAACTAATTTAGCCGCCCCCTATTTTTAAGTATTATATTATATAGACTTATAAACTCCGATAGCTAAGTAATCCTCTATATTTATAAATATTTAAACTTTTCCTTTTAAATACTTTTTACTACCCCTAAAATAGTATCTATCTTTTTCTATATTATATTTTTATTTTAAATTATATTAATTTACTTACTTTTATTAGTAATTTAATTAGGCCCTTTTTTCTAATAAGATATTATCTACCTTAACCTTTAACTAATAATAACCCTCCTTTATAGCGATTTTAACCTTTATTACCCCTCCTAAAACTATTACAAATAGTCCTCCCTTAAGGTAATTAACTTCCTTAAGCTTATAACTAGCCTCTGCCTCGGACTCCTTACGCCCCTAGGCAAAGTTACCTAGGAAATATAAAATAAGCGGACTAATATTATAAACCTAGCTTAAATTATATTAAATTACTAAGTAATATATTAAGGTAATAACTTTAACTTAGTTAGCTTTAATTATATCTTATAAGTTATCTATATTAATATTAATTTTTACTTTAATCTAACTTTAATTAAGTTTTAGCGCTTTTTTTACTTAGATATCTTTATAGCCGAGGTACGGAATTAACTTAAATTAAACCTTTACTTTACTATAATATTTAAAAAGCTCGAGGATATAGTCGCCTTATTTTATAACTAACTAGAAATAATAATAGAAATAATAATACTATTATATATTCGAACTTACTTTATAACGTAAAAATAATAAAATAAAGTAATAGTAGCTATTATAGTAATTATAAAAAAAGCTTAGTAATATTAATATACTAATCTTACTAACTTATATTAATAAAATTACTAAGAAATAATAAAAATATAGAAAACTATAATTAGCGTAATATATTATAGCGCTTAGCGCGATTTTCTTAATAATATCTCCGCGAACTTATTAACTTTTTAAACTATAAAATATTAAGCTAAGCTATAAAGCTAAGCTACGCTAAAGCTAATTTATATCCTTATATTTTAAAAATACCTAGATTTAATATTAATAATTACTTTCTCTAATAAAGTAACTTTTCTTAGCTTATAATTTTTCCTAGCTCTTATTAATATAGCCCCTCTACTTACTTTAAACGATCTTTTCCCCCCTTTTTATATTAAGCATGCTATTATTACTAAAAATATTTACTTTACCCTTTTTTTAATTATTTCTTAGAAATCCGCTAGCCTTAATAAGATTTTAATTAGTTTCCTAAAAAGATATAAACCCCCCCTTATCTAAATTTTCTAGAAAATCTTCTAAAGCTATATTAATAATAGCTATTTTTTATTATAATTTAAAATCTCTAATATTATAGTTATCTAGAAAATAAGTAAGCTATTAGCTATATATTATACTTTAAGTAAGTATAGGCTAATTTTACTCTTTAATATAATAGGGAAAATCTTAAAAATAATTATAGCTAGGAAAATCGTATTTATAGCGGAGGAGGCTTAAATCCTCCTTAATAGCTAGATAAGTAATAAATTATAGCGCTTTACTAATATAGCGGTTTTTATACTTACTAAGATAATTAAAATACTTTAAAACTAAGGCGGTACCGCCTCGCTCTTTTTACTAAACCTTACTAAGGCTTTTAACTATATCTCTTATAATAAATTAATTATTATTATAAATTACCTAAGCTTTTTAGAATAAGTTATAGCGTTTATCTAATTATACCTTATAAACTATACCTTAAAACTTAAGTTTAATTATAAACTAAGCGATATTTTTTCGATTTAGTAAGGGGTCCCTTAAAAGTCCTTTATATTATTAGTTCTCTTCCTCTTATATATATCCTTATTATACTAATACTTAAACTTAATATTAAGTCTTCTTATAATAAGATTTATAAATAATATTAATATCCTTAATATTAGGCGCGATAAAGTATAGGTATTACTCTAACTTAAGTATATATAGCGAATTTATAAGTAATAGGCTTTAGAATATAAAATAACTTTTTAGCTAGCTAAAAGTAAGTTAATATATTTTATAAAAGTAAAAATAATAGATATAATTAAGCTTTAGCTTAAAGCTATAATAATATAGCTAATATAGGAGGCGCGATTCTTAGAGGTTTAGCTATATTATAAGCTATATTAGAAATCTTACTTTTTAAAACTTATTACTAAGCTTAAGTACTAATACTTAGCCCTTACTAAGATTATAATATTAATATAAGGCTATACCTTATTAAAAGTAAGGGAAGTTTATATTAAGGCTATTAAGTTAGCTATTATATTTAATATAACTTAGTTTACTTTACTAATATAGTTAGGGGGGAAGCTATATAGCCTTATTATAAAAGCCCTAGCTATAAAGTAATCTAAGTACCTCTAAGTTATTACTAAGGCTTATAAGGCTACCCTTATTTATTATATTAAGGCTAAGGCCTTTATCTTACTTCTTAACTTTTATCTTACTTACTAAATAATATATACTTATTACCGCTTATAATATACTAAAATAGTAAACTTTATTTATATTATAGTAAAGAAAGCGGCTAGATAAGTATATAATAGATATAAAGGACGCCCTTACTAAAGAAAATACTAAGTATTTTAAAACTTAGAGAATTTTAATATTATATAATCTAGCTCTAAGCTAGCGGTAAAACGTAAATAATATAACTTTAATATTTAACTTTATAATAAGTAGCTTTTTTACTAATACTTAAAAAAAGGAAAGCTAAAGAAATATAAATAATTATATAGCTATTTTATAAATAAGCTATTATAGCTTAAAGCTAGCTTTACTTTACGTATATATAAGGGATTTCTTAAGTTTATTAGTATAGTATTTACGTAACTCTAAACTAAATATATTAGACTTAATTTATTCTTTTAAGCTTATAAGGTGCCTAAGGTAATAATAAAGCGGTGCCCATATAATAATAGCGATAAAATAGTTTTATATATTTTTATTAACTATACTTTTACTTATAAAGATAGGCCCCTTCTTAACGCTAATAAGCGCTTAATATAAAACTAGCGAGACCTTACTAAGGTACTTAATAATTTTCGATTTATAGCGCGATTTATATATTAGTTCCTTTTACTAAGATAACTTTACTAATTTAACTTTATATTATTACTTTATAAGGAGAAAGAGAATAGAAGCGCTAACCTTAATATAGATACGTAATAATTATTATATAGTAATATATTATTATTTATTACTTTACTAACTACTTACTTAGTTTTAAGTTTTAATTATTTTAATTAAATATAAAGAACTAATTTAATTATATAAAGCGTAGAGATAATTATAATTATTATAGGTATAGCTATAGCTATAGCTATAACTATAATTATAACTATAATTTAAAGTAATTATTAGTAGCTTTTACTTTTCTATACTAAATATAATATAGCTATTATTTAGCGTTATAAAATTCTTATTATTAAAATACTTATTAATAAAACTATCTTAAATAAGATTAGAAATCTCCTTATAAGGAGGCGGCGCGGTAGCGTTACGAGCGCTTATAGCGCCCTTAATAATAGCGGGGGCTTTTTTTATAGCGGGGGCGGGAGTAATATTAAAAGTAATAAATTCGTTAGCCTCCGATTTTAGCTTAAACTCGATAAGTACTAAGGCGGTAAAGGTTCTAATAATAGGCGGAGAAATAGTAAAGATAAGGGGGTAGCTATAAGGTAATAATATCCCTTATAATATTACCTTATTTTTAGCTACGCGGTAAATATAGCGTAACTTATCTATTATTTAGTTATAAAAGTTAATTAACTATATATAAAAAATACGCTATTTTTAAGTTTAGGCTATAATAGCTACGATAATTTAGTTAACGCTAGTTAAACTCTTAGTTACTTTAATAATAAGATCTTCGCTAAAAGTAGGAGGTAGTAAGCTTTAAAGCGGTATATAGCCGGTAGCTACCTAAATAACTTAATTAATATAATAGCTATTATAACGCGCAATAGCGTAAGCTTCCTTAACGCGCTAAATAGTATTTTTTTATTACTTTTATTAGTATAAGACTTACCTTAAACTAGCTATAACTTTAAATTTAACTTATTAATTAAAAATTATAACTAAAGCTTAGCTTATAAGCTACCTTAATTATAGCGCGAATAGCTTTTATTATAGCGGGATTAGAGATTAGCTTATATTTAATACGATTATTTATATACTTTATATAAGATATACTAAGCTAGTTTACTCTAATTATTAGTAAGCTTAAGCGCGTACTAAGGCTAAATACTTACTTTACTATATTTAATAGAGATTATTAAAGCTTATAAGTATATTAATATAACTAGCGTAGAATATATTATAAAAGTAATCTCTCTTAGTAAATATTTTATTTCTAATATAAGTTAGCTATAAACTATATATATACTTATAAAAGCTATTTATATAATTAATTCTATTAAGATTACTAATTTAATAATAGCTTACTTATACTAGTAAAAGTAACCCCCCCTTTCTTATATACCCTTAGGCCCCGAGTTATTAATTTATAAAAATAACTTCTTAATTAAGAAAGCTTCCTAATTAAGAAAGCTTTATAAAAAGGTATATACCTAAGTATATACCGCGTATATAAGGGGTATATAGCTATATATTAAGGGGTTAAGAAATATATATTAGCTTATATAAGTAATATATACCGCTATTTTCCTTATTTTTCCTTATCTTATTACTTTTTCCCTATCTTTTCCTTATATTATATAGTATTACCGTAGCTAACGGCTATTTCTTTTATACGCGTCGCGTATCCTCCCTAGCCCCGAGCCGGCCGCGGTCTTACTGCGCTGCGGGGGGTTTTACCTCTTACGGGAGGGTTTTTCCTACCTAACTTATTATTAAGGTTCTAGCAGCTCTTATAGCTACTAGCGTAATAATATAATAATAATAAAATAAAAATAAATACTTTATTTTTTAATATTTCCTTAAATTAAAAAGAGGCTTAATTACTTAAATAATAAAAATTATTATTTATTATTAAACTAATAAATAATTTACTTAATATAGTTTTAATAATTAAAAAAATATTATAAAGTAAAAACTAAAAAGTTAATAAAGCGTTAATTTATTATTTTATTAGGAAATTAATAATAAAAAACTTAAAAGTATTTTAATAATTTAATTATATTTTTTAAATAAATTATTACTTTATAAATAATATTTAATTAATATTAAGAGTCTAATATTAGAAGTATATTATAAAGTTATTTAAAATTTAAATATAAATTTTAAATTTTAATTAAAAGTAATTTATTTTAAAAGTTTTTAATTAAAATAAATAAGCTTATAATATAATTACTAACTTTATTTCTTTTAATAATAAAATAGTTAATATACTTATATATTTTATAAACTTTACGCTTATAATAACGTAGATATAAATATCTTATTCTTATATTATAAGTAAACTCCGCTCCCTTTATTACCTTATAATAATAGCTAGCCGCGCTTAGAGTAACTTTAGGGGGGAGGGCGATACTATATAAGTTAATTATAACCGTAAAAATTTTTTACTTAGAATATAGCTTTATTTTAAATTATAGTAATTTTAAACTTAAAAGTTTACTATATCTATTACCTTATTAAAAGCTAAGGTAAATATTAATAAAACTATTTTAAAAAACGCCTTTATCTTCATATAAGTAATTATTAAATAAATAGTAAAATTTAAGAGGGTCCGGGGAGGTGCTTTTTTTACTCTAACTTTATTAATTAATAATATCTTCTTAGCTATTATAGCCGCGGTTTCCTCTCTTTTCTATAGCTTTAAAGAAAGCGGAACTCCTTTAATATAAGCTATAGTTATAGCTAAAGCGCCGGAGAAAATTATCGAAAAATAAATTCCTAAGTATTATAAGTAATAGCTTATAATTTAGTTTAATTTTATAATTACTCCGCTTTAAGTTTAAGGCCTTAAAATAATTATAATAAATATTAATTATAAACTTTATAAATAAAGCTAAGCTTTTATAATAAGGAAACTACTTAGTAGTAATATTATAATAGTATTTTAAAATATTATTTATAAGCTTTAGTTTAATTTAAAATAGCTTTATATTATTTTTAAAGAAAAGGTATATTTAACTAGCGAAAGTTATATTTTTATTATAAAAAAAGTACTAATATAAGCTTTATAATAAGGCGGTAAGGAAGCTTTTTAAAAGAAAATTAAATTATTAAATAAGGTTTTAATAATATAATTATATATAAAAAGATATTATTTTAAAACTTAGCGGAGTTTCTTAATAATTATTATTAATAGCGTAATAAATATAAACTAAATTTATAATAAAAATATAATAGTATAAATAAAGATTTTTAACGCTAAATTATATATATTAAAAGTTTAATTTTAATAATATTTTAAATATTATTAACTTAAATATATTATTAAATATTATATAATAAAGTTATAATATAGTAAATATTTTATTATTTTATATATAAAAGGTAAGTTTATTTACTTTATAGCTTATAAAAAAACTATATTATTACTTTTTTTATTAAAAGTTTTAATTTAAGTAATATTAACTTTATTTTAAGATAAGAGCGGTATAAGATTAGGTAAAGGATATATACGCTACTTTACCTTAAAGGTTTATAAATTAAAGCTTTATATATATTACCCCTCCTCCCCTTTTAGCGCTTTTTAGAAACTAATAACAGCTAAAGTAAAAACGCTAAAAAGCGAATATAATAATATTACTTTTTTTAACTTTAACTTTATATTTATTTATAACTTTATTATAATAATTTAACTATTTTTTAAAATTAGCTATTATAAGGTTTATTATAAAATAATAAAATTTTAATATATTCCTAAGCTATATTAATAAGGCCTTAATAAATTAAATTATTAAGGCTATTTTAATTAAATATAAGGATTAAGTTTATAGTAATAATAATAGCTAGAAAGATAAATAAGCTATATAAACTTTATACTAAACTTAGTTTATATATATTTTTATTATTACGGAGTTTATTTTAGGGGAAATATTAGCTTTTAAATTATTAGTTAATATTTAACTTATTAAATATATAAAATATTAAGTATAAATAAAGTTTAACTTAAAGCTAAGGTAACGCTTAAGGGGGGGTTTTACTTTAAGTTTTTTAGTTTTTCCCCCTTTTAGAATTTATATAAGATAGTTCTAAGCTATATAAGGTATATTAGCATATAAATTATTATTAATAATAAAATAATTATATTTAAAAGTTAAAATATATATTTTTAAAAACTTATTAGTAATAATAATAATAATAATATTTTTATATTAATATACTTTATATAGCTTAGAACTATTTTTTATATATTTTAAAAGGGGGAAAAATTAAAAAACTTAAAGTAAAACCCTCCTTTTAAATATTACCTTAGCTTTAAGTTAAACTTTACCTATACTTAATATTTTATATAGTTAATAAGTTAGGTATTAACTAATAATTTAAAAGCTAATATTTTCCTTAAAATAAACTCCGCGGTAATAAAAGTATATATAAACTAAGTTTAATATAAAGTTTATATAGCTTACTTATCTTTTTAGCTACTATTATCGCTATAAACTAAATCTTTATATTTAATTAAAATAGCTTTAATAATCTAATTAATTAAAGCTTTATTAATATAGCTTAGAAATATATTAAAGTTTTATTATTTTATAATAAATCTTATAATAGCTAATTATAAAAGGTAGTTAGATTATTATAATAAAATTATAAATAAATATAAAGTTAAATTAAAAAAGGGGGTATTATTATATCTACTTTTTAATATCTCCGCTTTAGCTATTAATAATTTTTAGTTAGCGCTAAAAAAAAGGTAATATATATAGAGTTTTAGTTTATAAACTTTTAAAGTTAAGTAATATATATATTTTTCGCTTAATCTTATATTATTTTTATTTTAAAGTAAAATTAACTTTACTTAAAGTAAAACTTTTAATAAAGAAAATAATAATATAATTTTTTCTTATAAGTTATAAGATAAATAAACTCGCTTTTTATATATAAAATAATAAAATATTTATTATATTATAGCTTTATTATATAATATTTAGTAATATATTTAAATTAATTTTATTTAAAATATTATTAGGGTTAAACTTTTAATATATATAGTTTAATATTAAAGATCTTTACTTATATTATTATATTTTTATTATAAATTTAGTTTATATTTACTATATTATTAATAATAATTATTAAAAAACTTCGCTAAATCTTAAAATAATATCTTCTTATATATAATTATATTATTAAAATTTTATTTAATAATTTAATTTTTTTCCAAAAAGCTTCCTTTTTATTTTATTATAAAGCTTACGCTAATACCCCTTTTATAATAAGAGTATAATTTTTACTAATTAAATATATTTTTTCTCCGAAAATAATATAAAGCTATTTTAAATTAAATTAAAGCTTATAAATAGTATTTTAAAATATTATTATAATATCGCTATTAAGTAGTTTCTTTATTATAAAAGCTTAGCTTTACTTAAAAAATTTATAATTAATACTTATTATAATTATTTTAAAGCTTTAAACTTAAAATAAAGTAATTATAAAGTTAAAGTAAATTATAAGCTATTACTTATATTACTTAAGAACCTATTTTTCGATAATTTTCTCTAGCGCTTTAGCTATAATTATAGCTTATATTAAAGGAGTTTTACTCCCCTTAAAGCTATAGAAAAAAAGGAAATTATAGCTATAATAGCTAAAAAGATATTACTAACTAATAAAGTTAAAATAAAAAAAGCGCCCTCTTAAACCTTTTTAAACTTTACTATTTATTTTATAATTATTTATATAAAAATAAAAATATTTCTTAAAATAATTTTATTAACATTTACTTTAGCTTTTAATATAATAATAAGTATAATAAACTTTTAAGTTTAAGATTATTTTTATTCGGAGTAAAGCTATATTTTAAGTAAAAAAATTTTATAGGTATAATTAACTTATATAATATCGCCCTCCCTTTTAAAATTACTCTAAGCGTAGCTAGCTATTATTATAAGGTAATAAAAAGAGCGGAGTCTGCTTATAATATAAGAATAAGAAGTTTATATCTATATTATTATAAGCGCGGAGTTTATAGAATATATAAAAATTAATATTAGTAATAATAAAGAGGGTATTATAAAACTTTCCTTTAAGTTTAAACTAAAGTAAGTTTTTTAAAAAAAATTAAAAAAAAACTAATAATAAAATTTATATTATAATTATATAAAAGGAAATTATTAAAAAATTAATAAGAATTATTTTTTAAAAAAAGCTATTTATTAATTTAATTATATTTATAAATATTATATTTATTTATAAAATTATTAATCTTCTTTTTTAATTAAAAAAAATTAAAATAAAAAAGAGTTTAGCTTATATATATTTTTATTTAAATATAAAATTTATAATTTTAATATTTAAAGATAATTTTTTTAATATAATTTTTAAGAATATAAAATTATTATTAACTATTAATATTTTTAAAATATAATAAGTTATTTATTTAGATAAAAGTAAATCTTTCTTAAAAGTTTTTATTTCTAAGTTATTTTAAGATTTTAAATTATTATATATTAAAAAGATATTTTTCGGAAATCTTTTATTAGAAAGGGTTATTAGAAATAGCTTTTAAGGAAATAAGTATATAATTTTTATTAATATAATCTTTTAAAATATCTTTAAATTCTCTTTATTTTTTAAAGCTATTTTTAAGGGGAGGCGAGAAAAAAAGTTTATAAGAATATTAAAAATATTAAGGATATATTTAACTTTAAAAAAATATTAATTTAAACACTAAAAAGCGAGAATAAAGTAGTTATTACTCCTTATATTAATAATAATAAAAAAGTTTATTTTATAATTATTAAAATTATTATATAATTTATAAAAATTATAGTTTTTAATTTTTAAGTTTTAATTAAATAAGTTTAAAGTTTATAATAAGCTTATATTAAGTAAAGTATTTTAAGTTTAATTAGCTAATATTTAATTTTAGCTAATATAAATATATAATTAAAATAATAAATTATTTTAATAAATTATTAAAGTAAAGTAAAAAATAGTTTTTAGGATTTTTTATTATTAATATAAAAAAATAAGCTATAAAATTATTTTTTAAAAAATATTAATTTATAAAAAAAGTAATAATTAGGAAAAAACTAATTAAAAATAATATTATTATAAAAAGTATTAGTAATATTATTAAAATAATTAATTTCTTCCTTTATTAGAATAATCTTAAATTAAAAAGTAAAAGTATTCCTTTTAATTTTATAATAAGTATTTTATTTTCTTATTTTTTATAAAATATTATTATTTTATATTTTTAAGAAAAGTTAATTTATTATATAAAATAAGGAATAAGGTATTTTATTTATTTAACTAATTTAATTTATTACTTAAAATATTATAAAATATTAAGAAACTTAATATTTTATAAAGCTTTTATTTAAAATTAGGTATTTATTTAAGTAAAATTATTAATATAATACTTTAATATTTCTACTAATAAATAATAAAAAAATAATTAAAAAGTAAAGAGAGAAAAGTTTATATTAATAAAAAGATAAAATATAATAATTAAATACTTAATATAATCTTTTAAAAATATTAAAAAAAATTATTATATTATTAATATATCTAATAAAGTATACTTTATATAGTTAAAAAATATAACTAATAAATCTTTATATATAAGTAAGCGAATTTTTATATTTTATAAAAGTAATTATAGCTTTTTCTAATTTATAATAAAAAGTAATAATAAACTACTAATATATATAACTTTTATAAGTTTTACGGATTCCGCGCTTATAGTAACGCGGATATAGACTTTTTATTCTTATATTATAAGTAAACTCCGCTCCTTTTATTACTTTATAATAATATCTAGCTATATTTAAAGTAACTTTAAGGGGGAGGGCGACGCTATATAAGTTAATTAGAACCGCGAAAACTTTTTACTTAAAATATAAATTTACTTTAAATTATAATAATCTTAGACTTAAAAGTTTACTATATTTATTATTTTATTAAAAGCTAAAGTAAATATTAGTAAAATTATTTTAAGAGACGCTTTTATTTTTATATAAGTAATTATTAAATAAATAGCGGAGTTTAAGAGGGTTTAGGGAGGTGCCCCCCTTACTCTAACTTTATTAGTTAGTAATTTTTTTTAGCTATTATAGCTGCGGTTTCCTCTTTTTTCTATTATTTAAGGGTAGCGGAACTTTTTTAATATAAGCTATAATTATAGCTAAAGCGCTAGAGAAGATTATTAAAAAGTAAGTTTCTAAGTAATATAAGCGATAGCTTATAATTTATTTTAATTTTATAACTATTTTACTTTAAGTTTTAAGCTTTAAAGTAATTATAATAAATATTAACTATAAACTTTATAAGTAAAGCTAAGCTTTTATAATAAGGAAATTATTTAATAGCGATATTATAATAATATTTTAAAATACTATTTATAAGCTTTAGTTTAATTTAAAATAGCTTTATATTATTTTTAGAAAAAAAGTACGCTTAACTAATAAAAGTTATATTTTTATTATAAGAAAAGTATTAGCGTAAGCCTTATAATAAAATAATAAGGAAGCTTTTTAGAAAAAAATTAAATTATTAAATAAGGTTTTAATAATATAACTATATATAAAAAAATACTATTTTAAAACTTAGTAGAGTTTTTTAATAATTATTATTAATAATATAGTAGATATAAATTAAATTTATAATAAAAATATAATATTATAAGTAAAGACTTTTAATATTAAATTATATACGCTAAAAGTTTAACTTTAGTAATATTTTAAATATTATTAACTTAGATATATTACTAAATATTATATAATAAAGCTATAATATAATAAATATTTTATTATTTTATATATAAAAAGTAAGTTTATTTACTTTATAACTTATAAGAAAAGATTATATTATTATTTTTTTATTAAAAATTCTACCTTAAGTAAAATTAACTTTATTTTAAAATAAGAGCGGTATATAATTAAGCGAAGAACGCGTATATTACCTAACCTTAGAGGTTTATAAATTAAAATTCTATATATATTACCCCTCCTCCTTTTTTAATACTAACCGGAAACTAATAATAGCCGGGGCGGAAATGCTAAAAAGCGAATATAATAATACCCCCTCCTTTAACTTTAACTTTATACTTATTTATAGCTTTATTATAATAATTTAGCTATCTTTTAAAATTAGCTATTATAAGGTTTATTATAAGATAGTAAAACTTTTATATATTTTTAAGCTATATTAATAAGGTTTTAATAGATTAAATTATTAAAATCGCTTTAATTAAATATAAAGATTTAATTTATAATAATAATAATAGCTAAAAAGATAAGTAAGCTATATAAACTTTATATTAAACTTAGTTTATATATATTTTTACTATTATAAAATCCGCTTTAAGAGAAATATTAGCTATTAAATTATTAGTTAATATTTAACTTATTAAATATATAAAGTATTAGGTATAGGCGGGGTCTAACTTAAAGCTAAGGTAACGCTTAAAGGGAGGGTTTTACTTTAAGTTTTTTAGTTTTCCCCCTTTTTAGAATATATATATAAGATAGTTCTAAGCTATATAAGGTATACTAGTATATAAATTATTATTATTATAATAATAAACCGCTTATAATAATTTAAATAAAGAAAAAACTAATAAAAAAAACTTTAAGTATTAATAATAAAAATAAACTTTTTATTTACTAACTTATAAATTATATTTTAAGGGAGAGGTATTAGATATATATTAAAAATAGCTATATTATTTAATAATTATAAATTATTAATAATATATAGTTTACTTTTCCCTTAAATAATAATATATAAGCTAGTAAAAAGTAAAGCTTTAAGCGCTTATTTTATTTTAATTTATAAATATATATTATTATTTTTTTATTAAGGAAATCTTAATTAAATTTATTTAATAAATATAAATATAAACTTAGTTTTTTTTATATTAATTATTAATAAAAGAGATTTCTAAATACTATTTGAAAAGTAAATTAATTAATTTAGTATTTTTCTAAAGTTTTAAAAAGAAACTATAAAGTTATTTTACTTTTCTAAATAATTAAAAATTTAAAATATAAATTTTAATACTATATTCTCCTTTAATTTTTAAAATATTAAATATTTTAAAAATACTTAATTAGTATAATTAATATAGATCTAAGATATTAGAAAAAAAGTAAGTTAATATTAATTTTATAATATAATATAATTTAGTTTAAAAAAGAGTTTAATATTAAATATAAATTAAGCTTATTTAAGGGGTTTAATTTAGTAATTTATTATAAGATTATAAAAAAGAATTAATTATTAAGATTTAAAATAATATTTATATTATCTTTTTATTTAAATAAGATTAGCTTATTACTTAAGTTAAAAATAGTTAAATAAAAATACTTATAAATAATTAAACTTAAGAGAAAATAAAAATTAAAAAAAAATTATAATTTTTTAAAGGATTTTTAATTAGTATTAAAATTATACTTATTAAAGAAAAAGGGATTATTATTACTAATATAGCTATTATATATTTATAAATCGCTAATTTTTAATAAGTAAAATAATATTTAATATATATTCCTTTATAAAGTTAAATTTAAAGCTTTTATTAAAAGTTAAGAATATTAATTTTATAAGAGATTAAGAATCCTTATCTTAATAAAACTTTAATAAAAAGATACTTAATAACTTAAGCGCTAGCTTTAAACTTACTAAGGTAAAACTTATTATTAATTTTATTAATAATATATAAAGTAAAGGTAGCTTAATTATAAGTTAAGGCTAATCTAATATTATTTAAGCTTTAAATTATAATTAGGTTATAGTTAATATTATTAAACTTATTAAATAAATCTTTCCTAATAAGGGATTTATTTATTTTTACTAAATATTAAAATCTTATATAGGAAAAATAGGAAACTTATTCTAAAAGGAAATTAGTTATTTATAAAATAGCTTTAATTATAAAAAGGTTTTTAAAAAAGAAATCTTTAATAATATTAAAAAGTTTTATTTTATATTTCTTAAAATTTAAAATAATATAATATAAGTTATTACTTATTAACTAATTATTTATTTTTAAATATTTTAAAAAAGTTATTATAATTATTATCTAAGGCTTATTTTAATTATTCTAAAATACTAAGAATAATTTTATATATTTTTAAAAAGTTAATAAAAATTTTATTTATATAAAAGTTTTAATTTATAAATTTATAAGTAAAGTTAATAAAAATAATATTACTTTTTAAGCTTTTTCTATTTTTCTTAGAGAAATACTATTTTTTTTTTTAAACTTAATACTTTTATTAAATAGTCTCTAAGTATTATTTATTAGCTTCTTAAAAAAGTTATTTAGTTTATAATCTAATTAGCGGTTTAGATTTTATAGGGATTTCTCCTTAAGTTTATTTACTTTATATTTCCGCTAAAGTAGCTTACTTAAAGCTATATACTAAGTAGCGTTATTTTATAAAATACCTTAAGTTTTTTTAATTAGCTTAGTTTAAAGATTCAGGATAAGGTATTTATATTTATAAGCTTATTTATTTAAAGTATTTTTACTAATTAACTATTAAGAAGTTTCCTAAAAAAGAATATTAAGCTAGGAAAAGATTATTATTAATATAAACTATTTAGGATAAAAAGTAGCTTAAGCTATCTTTTTTATTTTTTATACTTATAACCGGAAATTTTCTCTAATAAGTATATTTTAAAATATAAAGCTTTATTTTTATATAATAAGAATAGTAATATTAAGTTAGATAGTAAACTTTTTTTTAAAAAGCTTAAACTTATTTATAAATCCTTATATAAAGTAAAGTAAGTTTTAAGTATATTTAAAAGTTAAAATCTCCGAAATATTATTCTATTATATATTTTTTAAAAAAAGGAAATAAGTTATATAAGCTTATTAGTATAATCCTTACTTTAAGCTATTATTTATTTAAAAGCGTTTATAAATTAATTAACGCTTTAATAAATAATAATTTTATTAATTTTTTTAACTTACTTAAAAGTAATATTAAAAGCGCTAATAAGCTTAAATTAGCTAATATTTTTAATATATAGCTAAACTTATTATTTTAAAAGCTTTTTAAGTATTTGTTTAAAATATATATAAAGATTATTATTAAGATTTAGTTTATCTTTTAATAGTTTATTAAGTTTAAAGCTATATAACTTAAGTACTCTATTAATTATTTTTAATACTTTTTCCTTTTCTTTACTAATTTTTAAAATAAGTTATTTTATTACTAATAGTATAAGAGGATTAGGAAAAAAATATTTTAAAAGCGTATTTTCTTTTAAAAAAGAAATAAGTAGTTCCTTTTTTAGAGTTAAAACTATTTATAAAAAAATATCCTTACTTTCTCTAATTAGTAATAAGGATATAGTTTCCTTACCTTTTTCGGTTAGTAAAGCTAAGTTTTTACCTTTACTACTAATAAGTTAAAAATATTCTTAAATAAAAGGAGGCTAATCTTTAAAAAATATATTAAGTATTACGGATCGTACCCGTAATTACCTAATCTTACCCGTAGCCCTTAATCTAAGCTTCTAAAGATAAAGAGAGAAAAGGGGTAATAAGAAGGTAAGGGGCTTTACTTACTTTAACCGGGCAGTAGGTAGCCGGAATAGGAAATTCATAAAGCATAAATAAGTAAGAACTTCCTAAATAGGAATATCTTATAAGGTAGGGGAAGGTTATAGAGAGTAGGCTTTTAAGGTGCAAATTATTTAGATTAAAAGCTTAAAGAAGAAGGAAAGGAAAAACCCTTCGAGGGAAGGAAGCCTTCCTTTTATAGTTTTCCTTCTCTAAGAAACTATCTAATTATATAAGCTAGCTAGAAAGCTATAGAATACCGTAGAAGCTTTATATTATAAATATACTAGCGAATAGCATAGCTTTATCTTATTCTATTTACTTTTATCGTATTTTTTTACTTTAAAATCGAATTCCTACTTTAAAGTTAACTTTTAATTTTAAATCTACTATATCCCTTAGCGAATAAAATAGCTTTATTCTATTCTATTATATTCTATTAGCTTCTAGGCTAATAATAAATTATAATAGATAATTCTTTATTTATAATAGCTAATATTTCTTTCCGTTTTTAACCGTCTCTAACCGTTCTTCTTATCCTAAGAATTTTATTCGTTATTCTTATCTTTATTATCTTATCTTATTATCCGAGGTTTAACTTTCCAAGGTTTAGCCGTAATTTAAATACTAGATACTAGTATTTTTACTTTATTATATAAATTATATTATTAAGCTATTTATATAATAAATACTGCTTATATAATAAGAATAGTACTTTTAACTAGTATTTATATCTTAAATTATTATACGTTCCCCTTTCTATAGTTTATAACCTTATAAACTTTACTATAGAAGAATAATATAGGGTATAAATAATAGTTAGTTAGTTAATTAGTTATTTTTATTCTTATAAGAAAAGAAAGAGTATTTCGAAAAAACTTAATAAGGTAAAAATAATTAATTAAATTTTGTGTAAGGTTCCTATTATTATATTATTCGTAACGTTCCCCTTTCTAAGGTTTTTAATCTTAAAAACTTCTTATTAAAGGTATTTTTCTTTATTTTTATTAAATTTTTTAATAAGTTTAGGTACCTTAGTTAGGTGCTTAGTAGGTTCCTAGGTATTTTCTTTAGAAGGGTATCCCTTCTATTTTATTAGATAATATACTATACCTTCTTTTATCTTTTTATCTATAATAGCTTTAGGTTCGTATTCTTCTTCTAATACCGTAGTTTCGATATTTTCTTCTAATTTAGCATCTTTAGGTGCTTATTTCTAGTAGAGAAATATAAAATACTAGATAAATAAACATTCCTTTAGGAAGTTTAAGCTTATAATTAAGGTTACTTAGCTTTTCTTCTATAAGGAAAGGTCCTAATTTTTTAAATTTTAAGGACTAATTAGGCTATTTAGTTTCTATATTTTTCTTTAATAAATAAACCTTATCGTTTTTATTAAATAAGGGTTCTTTTTCGCGTTTCTTATTATAATAATAACTAATTCTTTTAGCTATAAAATCTAATTCTAATTTTATATAAGAATATAAAGATTTAAGCTATTCGGTATTTAGAATAGCTTTTTTATTATTAACTTTATCTAATAGTCCTAATTTATAGGCTTTTAGATTAAATCTATAATTCGCTATAGTAGGCGTTATTTTAATAGATTCCGATTTAGCGGTATTATAAGCTAATTAAGCTATAAGTAGGTTTATTACCTAATTATCTTATTCGTAATTAATATAAGCTTTAAGATATTATTTTAAAGTCTAATTTAGGCGTTCCGTAGCCCCGTTAGTTTCTAGGTAGAAAGCAGTACTTAATTTATACTTAGTTCCTAGCCTAAATATAAGGCTAGTCTAAAATTTAGAATTAAACTTAGGGTCTCTATCGCTTATAATAACTTTAAGTAGGCCTCTATCTATTACTATCGTTTTTAAGAATAAATAATTTAATTTTTTAGCAGATAAAGCCTTTATCGTAAGTATAAAATAGCTATATTTAGTTAATCTATCGGTTATAACTAGAATAGAATTATATTCTATATTAGTTATAGGGTCTACTAATAAGGGTAATTTAACTATAAAATCTATAGCTATATTTTCCTAGGGTTATTCGGTAACTATTATAGGTTATAAAAATCCGTAAGGCTTATATCTCGAGGCTTTAGATTTATTATAAATATTATAATTCTTAATAACTTTAATAATAGCTTTTTTAAGGTTTTTCGTATTATAATAGGCTTTAATTCTATTATAAGTTTTTTATATTCCTTAATAGCCGTAAATAGGTAGTTCGTAGAATTCTTTAACTATAGTTTCTACTATATTCGGAGGTATAAATAACTTCTCTTTTAAATAAGCTAAGTTATCTATCTACTTAATATCTTTATAATCCTTAAAATTAGTATCTTTATAGGCTTCTTTTATTTATTTTAATATAGAATTATTAGCTTTTACCTTAAATATAGTATTTAAGGTATTTTATTCTAAATTTCCTTCGTTATTTATTTTAAGGAAATTAGTCGTTATAAGTATTATACCGGTATCTAAATTAGGTCTTCTACTAATAATATTAGCTCTTTTATTTTCGCTTCCTTTTTTATATATTATTTCGTAATTATAATCGGTAAGGAATTTAGCCTACCTAATTTATTAGCTATTTAAGGTTTAACTTATACTAAAATAGCTTATATTTTTATAGTTAGTATAAATCCTTAATTTAAATTCGTTTCCTAATATATAGTGCTTAAATTCTTTAATTACTTTAATAATAGCTAAAAATTCTTTATCGTAGATAGGATAGTTAATTTCCGAATCTACTAGCTTTTTAGAATAGAAAGCTATAAGGTGTAATATAGTATTATTTTCCTAGCTTAATTAGGCTCCTATAGCGTAATTAGAAGCGTCGGTTTCTAAAATTAAAAGCTATTTCGAATTATAGGCTATTAATATAGGTGCTAAGATTAGCTTTTTTTTAAGGGAATTAAAAGCTATATTAGCTTCTTCGGTCTACTTAAAAGGTTCTTTTTTAGCTAATTTTATTACTATTAATATAGGAATAATTATATTGGAAAAGTCTTTAATAAACCTTCTATAATAATTATAATAACTTATAAATTACTATATATTTTTAATCGATTTAGGTATAGGCTAGTCTTTTAAAAGTTCTAATTTGCTAGGGTTTATTTTAATATTATAAGGGGTTATAATAGTACCTAGAAATTTAACTTCTTTAGAAAAGAATTCGTATTTCTTAAGATTAATATATAATTCGGCTTTCCGAAAAGCTTCTAATACCTTTTTTAAATAAATTTTATATTCTTCTAAGGTATCTAAAAATATAATAATATCGTCTAAATAAGCCGTAGTAAATATATCTAAATAATCTCTTAAAATATAATTTATACGTTTTTAAAAGGTAGCAGGGCTATTATATAGTCCTAGGGGTAATACTAAATACTCGTAGCTTCCGTATCTAGTTCCGAAAGCTATTTTATATTCGTCTCCTTCCGCTATTCGTATTTAGTAATAAGCTAATTTTAAATCTAACTTAGTAAAATACTATTTCTAGCTTAATCTATCTTTTAGTTTTATAATTAAAAATATCGGCGTTCTATCTTTAATAATATTATTATTTAATTTTCGATAGTTAATTATAGGTCTTAACTTATCTTTTTCTTTACCTAATTTATTAGTAAAAGTAACGGGAGCTTTATAAGGGCTTTTAGAAGGTCTTATATATCCCTTTTTAATTTATTCTTCTAAATATTCCTTTAATACTTATAGTTATTTTTCGTTACTATTATAAATTCGTATAAACTAAGGTTCCGAATTAGGCTTTAATTTAATTTTATAATCTTATAGGCTTCTTTTAGGTAGAGTATTATCCGGGGGTTCTTTAAATATATCTAAGAATTCTTCTAGAATTTCTTTAGGTATTAATTTATAGCGTTCTAATTTCTTTTTAGAATAAGAAGCTATTTCTTCCTTAAAATCTACGCTAGAAATAGCAGCTATTATAGTAATAGTATAAGGCGTTTTACTATAGATTTTATTACTTTTAGCTTTATTATAAGGTTCTTACTTATAATAATTATATTTATTTCTTATAATAAATTTCTAATTATTATTAAAGAAGTTTTTCCTTTCTTTAATTTCTTTAATTAAACTATTCTCGTTATTCGGGCTTCTCGCCTCTTTAAAATTTCTTAAGCTAAATCCTTTATAAAGATTTCCTAAGGCGTTATTAAACTTAGTATTTTCTTTTCTATTCGTATAATTATAATAAGGTCGACTTTTATTATAACTATTTATATTCGATCGTCTATTCTTATAGTAATCGTTTTTTATAGATCTAGATTACTTATTTTTTACGCTTAACTTACTTCTATTAGTATTTCTAGAAATCTTATAATTAGGCTTTTTACCGTTATTATAATTATACCTTCTCGGTTTATTTTTCCTTCTAGAATCCGTTCGATTATCTTTACTAGTATTACTATTAGAAGTATTAGATATTAAATAATCGTCTATAAATTTAACTTAGCCGGTTTTCTAGTTAATTTGCGGATTATATTTATAAAGAAAAGAATAACCTAATATTATATTATATTCTGCTATTTTAAAAATATCGAAGGTATCGGTAAAGGTATAAGGTCCTATTTTAAATTCGAAGTAATTAGTTTCGTATAAAATTAATCCCTTATTAAACTAAAAATTAAATCCTTCGGCGTTTTTTACTATACTAGGCGTTTTCTTTTTTATATAGCTTAAGTTTAGACGTTTTATAGCTATAGGTAAAATATAATTACTAGCGGCTCCGCTATCTATAAAGGTAGTTATTTCTTTTCCTTTATATCTTAAAGTAAAGGTTAGTTTAAAAATAGGGATTTTAGTATTATCGGTTTTAATAGTAATAATATTAATATTTTATAATTTAGGATAGTTAAAATAATAACGCCTTTCTATTCCTAAATCCTTACTAAAATCCTTATTCTTATTAGTTATACCTCTATTTACCTTTCTTAAATAGAGGCTTTCTCTTTTCCCTTAAGGTTTTCCTTAAATTCCTTAGGTTATATTAGAAAATCCCACCTTCTAGGACTATTTTCCTTAGTAGGGGATCTATTTCCTATAAGCCCTTTCGTTAATAATTCTCTTATAGAGGTAATTATAGCCTAAATCGTATCTAATTTAATACTAAGAATTCGGGGTTAAAAATCGTAGTTATTTCCTTTATTTTCTTTAAGAATCTTATAATTAGTTTCCCTATCGAGAAGGAATTCTATTTCTTTAATAAAGAATCTTTCGTTAATAAAGCCGGCTTCCTTATAAAAGGTTAGTAAGGATAGGTAATAATTAACGTTTTATTTTTCCTATAAGTAAAAATCGTAGTCCTTATCGTAGCAAAATTGCTAGCTAAGATTATAGTACGCTTACTTATACTTATCGAAGAATTCTTTTAGGTACCTTAGGTGCTAGAATAATTCGTTATAAGGAAGGTAGCTATTATTTTTCTAGTTTTCGTATTCTTTTAGAATTAATTTTTTTATTTTAATAAAATACTATATTTTTTCGTCTTCTTCTTTACTATTAGTTTCGATAGTATAAAGATATTCTACCGTAAGAAGGGGTAATTCTTCTTTTTCTTTCTTTATTTTATCTTCCGGAATAAGGCTATCCTCTCTTTCTAGGATAGGTTCGTAGTCTTCCCTTATTCTATTAAAGTTATTAATATAGTTGTTAAGACTAAGGGTCGAAATAGAGCTTTCCGAAGGGCTATACTAGGTAGGTAGGTTAGAATAATAAGGAATCGGTTCGATTCCTTTTTCTCGTGCTTTAAACTGTTCTTCCGTAACCTACTTATAAGTTTTAAAAGGGTTATTTTCACCTAACGGGTAAAACTCTCCTTCGGAATTAAATTCCGTACTAGCTTCTAAAGGGCTTATAAGCTCTAGAGGCTTCTTCGTATTCCTAACTATATTCTAGCCGTCTAAGAATAGCGTATCGGCTATAAGTTCCGGGTTATATTATTATTTTAGTTCTTCTTAGAATTCGTAAGCCTCTTAGTTTATATTATCCTCTTTTATCGGTAGTTTAAATTTTATACTACGAATAGTATTCCGTTCCTTCCTATTTAGGCCTAGCGTATTATAATTAGTAGCTAGGTAGGAAGAAATAACGTTAATTATTTTACTATTCGTAGAAGAGGCTTTTCCTATTCCTTTTCCTTTACTTTGCTTTTTAAAGTAGTTTTTTATAATATAGCCTTCCTTTTTATAAAAAAAGTAGATAATAGGCTTCGAGGATACTATATCTAGATCTATAAGGTCTCCTTAATTAGCGTAATTTTTCTTATATTTTTTATTACCTTTATTAATATAAGAAGGGGTATTTTTACTTCCTTATTTTTACTATTTTCTTTCGAAGAGTTAATCGTCGATTTTAATAGCAGAAGCTATATAAGTAGATAGCTCTTCGGGCCGGTCTTACTTATATAGTTCGTCTTTAACTTCGTTTTTTAGTCCTTTATAAAAAATAGCTATAAGGGCTTTATCTTTCTAGTTTAACTTACTAGTTATTTATCGGAATTTAGCAGCGTAGCTAGAAGTAGCCCCTTTTTACCGTAAGGTTCGTAATTTATACTTTGCAGTTCTTACTTCGTCCTGCTAGCCGAAAACTTCCCGTAGTTTTTCTTTAAATTAATCGAAGCTAGTAAAAATAAGCTCCGTTTCTTCTTCTCGGCTATCCGTAAGTCTTAAATAGTTCCTTAGTATAAGTTCGAACTAGTTTAAAGCTATACCTTCTAAGTAAGTAGAAGTATAAACTACCTTTATAGGTTCGTTATAAAAAGCGGAAAAATAAAGCCTAAAATAAGCTCTAATATTAGTTAAGAACGCTTATAAATCGTTATCTTTTCCGCTATAGTATTTAAGTTTCGGGACCTTACTAATATCTATAATAAGTCTAAGATTAGTAGTAATATAAGGGGGTATAGGGGAGGTTATATTAGATATATTATATATTACTAGGTAGCGCTACTTATTTCCTAATTAGGAAAGAAAAAAGTAGATTTTTACCTTTTATTTCCGTGGAGATATATGCGATTAAAAAAGTACTATTTTTCTATTTTTCTATTTTTCTCTATTTTTCTAGGAAAGGAATTTTTTAGCACACTCTCTTCTTATTCTTTATACCTATAAGGCAGTTATAGTAGTAAAGAAGCTTTTAACGTATTACGGATCGTACCTATAATTACCTAATCTTACCTATAGCCCTTAATTTAAGCTTCTAAAGATAAAGAGAGAAAAAGGGTAATAAGAAAGTAAGGGGCTTTACTTACTTTAACCGGGCAGTAAGTAGCCGGAATAGGAAATTCATAAAGTATAAATAAGTAAGAATTTCCTAAATAGGAATATCTTATAAGGTAGGGGAAGGTTATAAAGAGTAGGCTTTTAAGGTATAAATTATTTAGATTAAAAGCTTAAAAAAGAAGGAAAGGAAAGACCCTTCGAGGGAAGGAAGCTTTCCTTTTATAGTTTTCCTTCTCTAAGAAACTATCTAATTATATAAGCTAGCTAGAAAGCTATAGAATACCGTAGAAGCTTTATATTATAAATAAACTAGCGAATAGTATAGCTTTATCTTATTCTATTTACTTTTATTATATTCTTTTACTTTAAAATCGAATTCCTATTTTAAAATTAACCTTTAATTTTAAATCTACTATATCCCTTAGCGAATAGAATAGCTTTATTCTATTCAATTATATTCTATTAGCTTCTAGGCTAATAATAAATTATAGTAGATAATTCTTTATTTATAATAGCTAATATTTCTTTCCGTTTTTAACCGTCTTTAACCGTTCTTCTTATCCTAAGAATTTTATTCGTTATTCTTATCTTTATTATCTTATCTTATTATCCGAGGTTTAACTTTCCGAGGTTTAGCCGTAATTTAAATACTAGATATTAGTATTTTTACTTTATTATATAAATTATATTATTAAGCTATTTATATAATAAATACTGCTTATATAATAAGAATAGTACTTTTAACTAGTATTTATATCTTAGATTATTATATTAAGTAAGTAAGGAATTTTTTAAAAATATGTTTAAATTAGTTAATTTTATTAAAAAGTTAATTAAAATTAGTAATTATAATAAAGTTATTTAAGAAACAATTAATAGCTAATAATAACTTAGTTTTTTAAAAATTATTTTAGTAAAGTAAGTATTTTTTAACTAGTCTAATTTCCCTATATTATAAAGCGGGATATTTTCCTTTAAAAGAATACTTTTTTCTTACTTACTTATAAGTATTAAAAATATAAGCTTTCCCCCTTTTAGCTATACTTTTTTTAATAAAGTTAAATAATTTAAAAGTAAAAAGATAATATATAGCTAAAGTTATTTAATAAATATAATAAAGCTTTTTTCTAAGTTAAAAATCTACGCTTATAAAGCTTTATTAGTAAAAATATTTCTAGTCTAATTTACTAGCTTAATAGCTAAAGATTAATAAGTTAGTAAAATATAAAATTATTATTAGTTAATATATACTTATATATATAGTTTATAAATAATTATAAATACTAAGCTAGCTATTAAATATAATATATAAAAAAAGAGATAGCTAGCTATTAATTATAAGATTATAAGTTAGCTATTATAAGAAATATAAATATAAGTAAGAATCTTTTAAAAATTAAAATAATAATTATAAAAAAAAATAAATTATTACTTAAAAGAATATTAAGCTAATTATATAGCTAAAAGCTTAAAGGTAATTTCTTAATATAATCTTAAAAATATTTACTTAAAAGGATTTTATAATAATTTTTATATATATTAGTAAAATAAAAATCTCTTAATATATAATAATTTCCTTATAAAATTTAAAGATTTCTAAAAATATATTTTAATATTAGATTTTAAGTTTATATATTTTATAAACTCTACGCTTATAATAATATAAATATAAACTTCTTATTTTTATATTATAAATAAACTTCGCTCCTTTTATTACTTTATAATAATAGCTAGCTATGCTTAAAATAACTTTAAAAGGAAGGGTAATATTATATAAGTTAATTATAACCGTGAAAATTTTTTACTAAAAATATAGCTTTACTTCGAATTATAATAATTTTAAACTTAAAAGTTTATTATACTTATTACCTTATTAAAAGCTAAGGTAAATATTAATAAGATTATTTTAAGAGATACTTTTATCTTTATATAGGTAATTATTAAATAAATAGCGGAGTTTAAAAAAGTTTAGGGAGGCGCCCTTTTTACTCTAACTTTATTAGTTAATAATATCTCCTTAGCTATTATAGCCGCGGTTTCCTTTTTTTATAGCTCTAAAGGAAGTAAAATTTCTCTAATATAAGCTATAATTATAGCTAAAGCGTTAAAAAAGATTATTAAAAAGTAAGTTTTTAGATAATATAAATAATAGCTTATAATTTATTTTAATTTTATTATTACTTTATTATAAGTTTAAAGCTTTAAAGTAACTATAATAAATATTAATTATAAACTTTATAAATAAAGTTAAGCTTTTATAATAAAGAAATTACTTAATAATAATATTATAATAATATTTTAAGATATTATTTATAAGCTTTAGTTTAATTTAGAATAGCTTTATATTATTTTTAAAAAAAAGTATATTTAATTAATAAAAGTTATACTTTTATTATAAAGAGATAGGTAATATATATAAAGTTCTAATTTATAAATTTTTAAAGTTAAGTAATATATATATCTTTTACTTAATCTTATACTATTTTTATTTTAAGGTAAAGTTAACTTTACTTAAAATAAAACTTTTAATAAAAAAAATAATAATATAATTTTTTCCTATAAGCTATAAGGTAAGTAAACTCGCTTTTTATATATAAAATAATAAAATATTTATTATATTATAGCTTTATTATATAATATTTAGTAATATATTTAAATTAATAATATTTAAAATATTACTAAAGTTAAACTTTTAATATATATAATTTAATATTAAAAATCTTTACTTATATTATTATATTTTTATTATAAATTTAATTTATATTTATTATACTATTAATAATAATTATTAAAAAACTCCGCTAAATCTTAAAATAATATCTTTTTATATATAATTATATTACTAAAACCTTATTTAATAACTTAATCTTTTTTTAAAAAGCTTTCTTATTATTTTATTATAAAGCTTACGCTAATATTTTTTTTATAATAAGAGTATAACTTTCGCTACTTAAATATACTTTTTTTTAAAAATAATATAAAGCTATTTTAAATTAAATTAAAGCTTATAAATAATATTTTAAAATATTATAATAATATTATTACTAAGTAATTTTTTTATTATAAAAGCTTAGCTTTACTTATAAAGTTTATAATTAATATTTATTATAATTACTTTAAGGCCTTAAACTTAAAGTAAAGTAATTATAAAGTTAGAATAAATTATAAGTTATTACTTATATTACTTAAAAATTCACTTTTTAATAATTTTCTCTAGCGCTTAAGCTATAATTATAGCTTATATTAGAGAAATTCCGCTTTTTTTAAAGCTATAAAAAAAGAAAATTATAGCTATAATAGCTAAAAAAATATTATTAACTAATAAAATCCGAGTAAAGGGGTACCTCCTTAGACTTTTTTAAACTCTATTATTTATTTAATAATTATTTATATAAAGATAAAAATATCTCTTAAAATAATCTTATTAATATTTACCTTAGCTTTTAATAAGGTAATAAGTATAATAAACTTTTAAGTTTAAGATTATTATAATTCGGAGTAAAGCTATATTCTAAGTAAAAAATTTCGTAGTTATAATTAACTTATATAGCGTTACCTTCCCCTTTAAAGTTATACCGGGCGCGGCTAGCTATTACTATAAGGTAATAAAAGAAGCGGAGTCTACTTATAATATAAGAATAAGAAGTTTATATCCGCGTCGCTATAAGCGCGGAATTTATAAAATATATAAAAATATTACTAGGTATATTAATTAAGGAAAGTAAATACCGTAATTAGTAAAAACTTAGCTATTTCCTTTATAAGCTTTTTATAATATATATTTTAAAACTTTATTTAATATATACTAACTACTTATAAAAGTTATTATTATATATTATATAGTATTAATACTTATATTAACTATTATTAAGTTTTTTTTATTAAGACTTGCGATAAAGCTTTTATATAGCTTAAAGCGTGGAAATATAATATTAAAGCTATTATAAGCGGTTACCGCGTATAAGTTATAGCGTTTAATAACGCCCTTAAATTTATATAATATAAAATTAAAGCTTAGGCCGCTAATAAAGGCTTTATTTTTTAAATTTATACGCCTTATATACCTGCTTAAAATAGCCGCGCTAAATAAGCTAGCTATATATTAATAAATACCACACGTGCGGTATATATTAAAACTAAGCTTCCTAAAAAGCTATAGCTATTCTTTATAAATATAAGCGTTTATATATAAAATATACTATTATTATTATCTAACCCGAAGAATTAAAGCCTTATTAAGATAATAATAGCTATAATTTATATACTTTATAAATATTTAATTAAATATATATTATTACGCGCTAGGTTTCCTCTTAGATTTCCCTACGTTTTTCACGGTGATTTCCGAGGATTTCTAATAAAACCTTACGTAACCCCGGAAATCCTTATTATAAAACTACCCGGAAGGACCTTAAGGGAAATTACTAGGAAATACGACCGTTTACCTACTTAGAAATTACTAGGATTTCTAAGCAGATTTCTATACCCTTTCCTATCTTTACTAGCACGTGCCCTTATTTATTCTATTAGGATTCCGCTTATAAGAGTTTTTCCTCTTTTCTCTTTTCTCTCCTTAGCTTAGAATCTTTATTTATAATATTAATATTATTATTTACTTAATATATATCTAGGCCGTAATATTATTCTAAGCTCCCTTTTCGCTAGCGAGTAATTAAGAAGTACGTACTTTACTTTTATATCCCCTATAAAAGATAAAAAAAACCTTATATACGATTAGATTATAACCGGCCTTAAGATATATATTTAAAGCCCCTAACTAGACTCTTAGGCGATTAAGGAGACTCGCTTTAGAGATACCTAACCTTATAATAAAATAGGGTTCTGAAAAAAACTAAACTATAACTATAGCTACCTTTTCTTAAAATATTACTAATATAACTATATTATAAAAGTAGCGTGCGGAGATAACGTAACTATAAGCGTAGATTACGGAATTTTAAGGTTAGTTAACTTAGAAAAATTAAGACTTAGATATAAAAAGGACCTATTAAGAAATATCGATAGCGTTTAGGATTAGTAAAAAAGCGTTTATTTTAATTAAGAAAGCCGCTTAAGATATTTTTACGCTAGTTACCCCGGTAAAATAGCTAAACCCCTCTTATTTTAATTTTACGAAAATTCGCTATAAGGAGATAGGTAAGTTTTTAAGAAAAAAGGAAAACTTTAATACTTTCCTTATAAACCTAAAAGATAAGATAAGATCCGATAAGATAACTTTCTATAATAAGTAAGATAGGATAAGTATTCTATTCCGTATTTTAAAAAAAAAAGCCC
Source organism: Ophiocordyceps camponoti-saundersi (nom. inval.) (assembly GCA_003339415.1). Classification (NCBI taxonomy): domain Eukaryota; kingdom Fungi; phylum Ascomycota; class Sordariomycetes; order Hypocreales; family Ophiocordycipitaceae; genus Ophiocordyceps; species Ophiocordyceps camponoti-saundersi. The sequence continues at coordinate 165,493 of PDHQ01000048.1, forward strand.
GCTAACTTTTAGAAACTTAGTATAACTTAAAAAAATACCTTTTTTCTAAATTAGCTAAGATAGTATAATACTTAAAGTCCGCTTATAGAAACTTAAATAAGTTTACTAAAGCTATAGATTAGCTCCGTAAACTAAACTACTCCCTAAATAGCTAATAGGAAATCTAAGAGTTCCTTATAAAATTTAACTACCTTATAGCTAAAACCTAAGTCCCCCTAGCTTATATTAAGTATACGCTTTAGGATTATCTACCCGCTAACCTTAATATAAGCTTTTTTATAAAAGCTAAGGACTTATATATAATATATAAGGAGTTCTACGAGTATATAAAAAATATTATATTTTATAAGAAGAAGGAGTTTACCCGCTATAAAATTACTTAGAAATCTTAATAAGTTAATAGGACTATTTTAACTATATAGAAAAAGATTATAACTATAATTTAGAAAAGCTAGCCCTTAAGCGAAAATAAGAAGAAAGTTTATTAGGAAAATAGTACTTACTTTACTTATAATAAGAAAAGCTATATAGCTAAGGATTATCTTAACTAATAGAAGATAGGGAGAGTTTTTAGAGTTTAGATACCCCCGCCTAATTTTATTCGATTAGATAACTTTAATTTAGGAAAAGAATAGGACTATTATAAGGCTCCTTAATAGTCCCGAAAATATTATATATAAGATAGAAAATAGGAGAGTTATTTACTATTAATAGTTAAGTTTAAGTTAATAATATTACTTTTTATACTTTTACTTTATATAATATTAAAGTAAATACCTATCTCTTAATTAGTCGCCGTTTCGCGAAATAAGTAATAGAGCGACTTAGTACTAAACTTATCCCTATTTATCCCGTCCCCCTTATAGATTTCCGAGGCCGCTAAGCTAATATAGTCCGCGAGCACTTAATTATTACCTTAGTAATTAATAAATAATACTTTCCTTAGGAAATCTATTAAGTAACTAACTACGCTTAGGACCTCTTTATCGGTCTATTTTAGATAGCTAAAAAGAGACTACTACTTAACTACGCGGCTTAGAAACTAATTTAGCTAGATAACTTACCTGCCCTTACTAAATACTCGCCCTTAATCCTATTATTAGAGAAGCCCCCTTTTTCCGGAAATCTAGATTTAGCTATCTAAGCGGACGCTAAGCGCCGGAACTACCTTCTCCGTTAAGATAAGCGTAAGTACTAAATCCTCTAACGTTCGCGGAAGAAAAATAACTTCGTTTAGCTTATAAGGAAAAAAAAGTAAGCTTAAACCTTAACTTAAGATAACTTAGAAACCGATAATATAGATAAGGAAGCTTTAAGAAAGTAACTTATCTATTAAGTATAATAAAACCCCCGCTAAATACGGTAAGAAGCGATAACCTTATTAATACTTATAACCCTTATAAAATTAGAAGATAACCTTAACTTAACTATAGTTACGAAGTTAAGCTTAGCTAGCCGTATATATATAAGATAGGAAATCCTATTCCTTTAAGGAGAAGAACTTAAGTATATCGCTTATATATATAATATAATTCTTTTAGCTTTTATATATCTTAAAAGATTTTTTAGTAAGAAGAAAGCTTATATTTTAGCTAATTCCTAACCTAGCTATAATATTATTTTAAAACTTAAGAAGCTCCTAAACTTAGTAAAACCCCCTTCTTATAAGATACCCGTAAAATACTTACTACTAGAGAAGGAAACCGTTAATTACCTGCTTAAGATTAGGTTTATTAAGCCGGACGCTAGTCCTTACGCTACTTTTATTTTCTTCGCGCCGAAGCCGTACTTAATAGCTTAGCGCTTTTATATTAATTACCGATAAATAAACGATTACTTAAAAAGTCGAGTTTTACTTACTCCCTTTTTAGAAAGTATAATATTTAGCTACTAGGAAGTAAGGTAATTCTCGAAAATCGATATAATTTAAGCGTTTTATCGCTTATATTTTAACCCTAACTCTAAGTACCTTATAGCTTTCTATATAAAGTTTAGTATATTCCGCTAGCTTATCCTCTTATTTAGCCTTAAAGTAAGGCTTACTTAATTTTAAAACTTTATTAACGCTTAGCTTTATAACCTCCTTAACTATTATATAAGTATATACGCCGATAATATATTAATTTACTTAGATAGCGAAGAAGCGGAATATTAAGAGGAATACTAAGAAATAATCTAGCGCTTATATTAAGCTAACTTATAAAGGGATATCCGAAAATTAAAGTTTAATATTATAGAAATTAACTACCTTAGTATAATATTATACGTAGGCTAAGGAATTAATATAAACCCTTATAAGGTATAAGTAATCTAAAATTAAAAATTCGAAAACTTTTAAAATTATAAGGCTATTTACTTATTTATAGGACTTTATAACTTTATTAGGATTTTCTATTACTATATAAGTATTATAGCTAAGCCCCTAAACCGCTTTCTTAAGAAAGATACCGCTTTTAAGCTCGGACCGGAATAGAAGGAGGCTTTTAATAAAATAAAGAAGCTAGCTATATAAGCCCCGGTACTTACTTTCTTCCGCCTAAAACTCCTAACCCGCCTTAAGACTAACGCCTCCCGGAATACTACCGCTAATATACTCTAATAATAGTAAGACGACTAAATATAAAAGCTTATAGGCTTTTTCTCGAAGATAATAAACCCCGCTAAGCGTGCTTACTTAATTTAAGACCGCGAACTCCTTACTATTATATAAAGCCTTAAGAACTTCTACTTAAAGCTACTTAGCTAGAAATTTAATATAATTATAGATTATAAAGCTTTAGTTTATTTTATAATAAAAAGGCTACTTTTTATTTATTAAGTTTAATAATCTAATTTCCTTACTTAGTTTAATATTTATTTCTTATATTAGCTTAGCTAGCTAAATATAGCTATAGATATACTCTTATAGAAGATAGCTAAGCTCCCGATAATAAAAGCTTATAAGAAAGAGGAAAGGATTTTAGCTATAATTTCCCTAGATAGCTTTAGATTTAAATCCCTAACCCTATCTTTTATAATTACCCTAGTCCGCCTAGTAAAAGACTCCGCCCTATTAGGGGCGAAATTAGTATAACTAATCTAAGAGGAGAATACGAATTAAAACCTCGGATTTTACGGTAATCTCCTTATCGTCCCTAAGTAAGATAGCTAGTAGCGTTTCTTCCTCCGTACCGCCTTAATTCGGAATATATATAAGCTAGCTATCTTCGCTTATAAGGGATAGAATAAGATTACCTAAATACTCCGATAAAGCTACTATTAGCTTAGGATAAAGCGAGATATCCGCCGGTTTATTTATAATTATTATAAGTATTAAAGAAATAAAACGCTATAAGATAAGACCTTAAGTTTATTATACCCCTTACCTATTCTAACTTCTATTTAGAAGTATATTACTTATAATAGGAAAGTAATACTAGAGGACCGCTTTAAGTATAATTACGTTTAGACTTTTATTTATAAATTAAGTAAAATTATCGCTATATTACTTAATAAGAAGAACGATATAGCTAAGGTGCTTATAGGACGCTATTTCCGATACTTTTATTATTTCCTAAGTATATTAAATATATAAATTACTAATAATACTAGCCTATTTATCTTAAGATTTTTTTAGGAAATTAACTAGCTAACTAATATTAAGTACTATTATAGTAGCGCCCTTTACCCCTAAATATAAGGTAGCGTAAAAGTAACTAAATAATATCTAAACTAAAGGCTTCGGTTTTACGCTAATAAGCGATAAGATAATTAAAGCGCGTTTTTTCCTACTCTAAACTTCGCGTATAACTTATTATAGCACGCGTCGATTAGTATAGCACCGCTTATAGTCGCCCTTAGTAAAAATATACGAAACCCCCTTTCGCTCCCTAGCCCTCTAATTACCTCGAGGGCCTTAGGCCCCGTTACTATTACCCGCGAACTTATCGCCTAAGCGTAAGGAGTATAATAGTAAGCTTAAGCTACGGCCGCGAAAGCGTAAAGCTAGCAGAAAGTATAAGCTAATAAGAAACGCCGCTTAGTAGATTTCTCGGTTAGTAATTAGGTATTCCTTAGCCGTAAGGGTTTTACGATTACTATACTAACTATACGCCTTAATACGTAATAGTCTAAACTTTTTATAATCGTTAAGGAATAAAGCTATAGCTATATCCTTAACCTTTTAAGTAATTATTAGATAATAAACTTATTTTACGCTAATTATTTTCGGAAAGCTACTATAAATCCCTTACTTAAATAAGATAGGCCCCTAGCTAAGCTTAAAAATATTAATAGTATACTAAAATAAAAAGTTAATAAGATCCTTATATTTTACGTTATTAGATAACGCCGCCGGTTAAAATATTAAGTTTAGTAGCGTAGCTATAACTCTAATAAGATATAATATTTAGCTAAAAACTTTTATTATATACCGATAGCTTTTAAGGAATTCTACTACTACTTTCTAAATACCGCCGGCCTACTAGTTAATCTTTAATATTAGATTAAAGCTACCGCCGTAAATCGTAATTATAAGGATAATAATTAAGATAATACTATAATTTCCCCTAAGGCCTAAGTATATAGTTACTATTACTAGTTTTAATAAGTATATTAAGACCTTTATTAGGAGGTAGTATTACGCGCTAGGTTTCCTCTTAGATTTCCCTATATTTTTTACGGTAATTTCCGAGGATTTCCGATAAGACCTTATATAACCTTAGAAATCCTTATCGTAAAATTACCCGGAAGGACCTTAAGGGAAATTACTAGGAAATACGACCGTTTACCTACCTAGAAATTACTAAGATTTCTAGGCAGATTTCTATACCCTTTCCTATCCTTACTAGCATATGCCCTTATCTATTCTACTAGGATTCCGCCTACGAGAGTTTTTCCTCTTTTCTCTCTTCTCTCCTTAGCTTAGAATCTTTATTTATAGTGCTAATACTATTATTTACTTAACGTATGTCTAGGCCGTAATATATATAATCTTAGGGATATAAGGTATATATCGTTATCCCTTCTTAATACCGTATTTAAAGCGCTAAAATAGCCCCTTACGCTAAGAAAAGCCGCCTTATCGGTATAAAAAGCCTTTATAGGCATATTTATAAAATCTATCTACCTAATAAAGATAAGATTATTAAGGCTAAAAATATCTATTTTTATAATCTAGCTAATTTAAAGCTTAATTAAATAGTTAAATATACTGCTAAGCTTAAGATTAAAGAAAACAATTAAGAAGAATAACTTAATAAGGACGAATTCTTCTAATTTAAACTTAATAATATTAATAATAATAATTATAATAAAAATTATAATTATCCCGGCAATTAGGGCTCTAATAAGCTTACTAAAAGCTAATATATAAATAGTATACCTAATTTAGGTAATAAAACTATAAGCCCCTCTTAATCTAAAAAGCTTATAACGCTTTTAAATATAATATAATTCTTTACGCCTAATTAAACGCCTTATAGCCGATTTAATAATTTAGCTAACTAAGAAGCCCCTTTATAAGCTAAGCTAAGGAATAAGGCTATAATACTTATAACTAATTATAAGACCTAATTAGCGATAGTAGCTATAATAAATTTAGCTGCTAATACTATTTTTAAAGATATTAATAAAAAAAAGTAAAGATTCCTAACTTTGTCTTTCTAATTAACGCTATATTTAACATTTTAATATTATTAACGCCTAAAGGCTAGTAAGATATTTATAAGTAACCTAATTATATCTCTTACTAGCGCTTAGCGATAAATATAAAGATTAAAGCTTTATATAGTAAGTAGACTTAAGATCTTATTAATTAACTTATTAGTAAGTTAATTTTGCTCGGCAAATAAGTATTTACGATAAAGACCCCTTAAGATAAACTTATAATCGTAAAAGTATACTAATATATATATAAAAATAAGGAAGAGGCCTTATACTTTATTAAGGACCTTTATACCGCTATAATATATCTCTTTTTTATATAAGTATTCTTATTAATTATAGCCTTATAAGATTTTAAATAATAATAATTTAACGTTATTAATATATTTGTTAACGCCTCTTATTAGGAGGAATTTTTCGTCGATTAGCTATACTTATTTAAAGATAGCGCGAATCGAGTATATAAGCTTAATTAAGCCTTATATAGCCTTAAGTTATCTCCCGCGATATAGTTTACGTATATAAGTAAGGCCTTTAAATACTATAAATAGTAATAACTTAAATTAGAGTTTTATATCTATATATACTTAAAAAGCTTTATTATACTCTTTTATATTAACGATATTATTATTATAGCCCTAACTGCCGCCCTTATAAATAACGGTAAAGGTATTTTAAAAAAATTATAAGATTTACGTAACTTAAGCGAACTTATTACTTTCTTAAGCTTATAATTCCGTAAGAATTATATTATATATATAATCTATATATACTAAGAGAAATATACTACTAAAATCCTTAAGTTATTCGGTAAAGGCGTTACGAACGCTATATAAACGCCCTAACCGCTTAAGGTTAAAATACCTGTTAATTAGAAAATATAGCCGCTTATAATACCTTAAAAAAAGTAGCTAAAAAGGATAGGTAATATAAATTACCTCTCTAATAGTATAAGGCCTAATTTAGCCTTTATAAATAGTAAATTATATAAAGGTAACTTTAATCTAACCGCCTTATACTTTTTTATATAGAAGAATTTAATACGATACTTTTATAGTATAAAAAGCCTTAGCCTTACGCTTAAAAATACTTATAGCTTTTAAAATTTAAAGCCTTATATCTTTATAAATACCTCCTTTATAAATAATTTATATATAAGATACTTTATAGCCGGATATATTATTTTTATTAGTATAAGCTCCGTATATTAGAAATCGAAATAGTAAACGCTTATAATATTATTATTAATAAAGGCTAAATTTATTAATTTAACGCTTATAAATATAAGCTTAATTTAGATAAATAAGATTCTTAAAAACTTAAAGCTATCGTAATAATAAACGCCTATAATTATATTTACTAATAGCTTTAACGCTAAAGCTATCGCTTTTAATAAGTTTAAAATAGCTTAAATAAAGTATATTAATATATAATATAAATAAGTTATTAATTACGTAAAAAAGCGATTCTTTATAATCTAATATATTAGTATAGCTAATATAGCTATAAATAGCCTTACTAAGCCTTTATAGTATATTTAATACGCTAAATTCGTTTATATATTATATTTATTAAACTTAAAAAATTATAATCTTACCTTTTAAGGCTAAAAATAATATAAAAGGTAGCTTTTATACGCTATTAGATAAGCTTAGGGCGCCCGATAATAAAGCCCGCGATACCCTTATATTACCTAATAATAAAGGCACCGATATTAAATAAACTAATTAATCGAATCGAAAGACTAATAAATAATATAGTATAAGATTTCTATTACTAGGGGATCTTATACCTAAAGGGGGGATCTTAAGGAAAAGGAGTAATTAGCGTTACGCTATAAGTATTAATTAAGATAAAATAGATAAGGTATATTATAATTAACGCCCTAAAGAGGCTTATAATTATTAACCTTATTATTAGCTTAGCTTTATGCCGCCCTTAATACCGCGATATACGCCTTTTAATACGCCTCTAAGCGATTATTTTAGCCTTAAAAGTATTAACGGTAGGCGCCTATAAGCCCCTTATTATTAAATATATTAACTTATATAACTTTAGCGATATTCTCCTTATTAAGCGATACGAATAACGATACCTCTCTCTATATATATATACCGCTATAAAGCTTATAGCTTATTTTTAACTTTTAGCCTAAAGAGGAATTTTCTTTTAAATTAAGCCTTTTAATACCTTTTATATAAGCGTTTTAAGCCCTCTTAATAGCTTAATTTAACCCTCTTAACAGCTTAGATAAGCCTCTTTAAGGCCCCTTAAAATAGATTAAAGAGGCCTTTTTCTACTATTTCCTATACTAATCGACGAATCTAGAATAGAATAACCCTATCCGGGACCTAATTTAATCTCTTAAATCTTATTTTTATTACGTTTTTAAGCTATTTAAGCCCTTTACTAGCCTTTTAAGAAAAGCTTAAAAACGCTATTTTTTACTATTTTATTATTTTCCGCGCTTTACGGTATAGGATAACTATTTTCCGCTTATTTAAGCAGGCCTAAAGGGGGGTATTAAGGGGGTCCATATAACTAGCCCCGCTAGACTTTGCCTATAAGCATATAGCCTAGACTAGCCACCCTAGCTTAGACCTAGCATATATATAATATATATATATATAAGCGTATATAATACTTTATGCCGTGCTTATATTACTATATATTTTTTTAAAAAGTAGAAGAGTAACTATCGTGAGAATTTATATCTTAGGTATAGTATATATTTGTTATTTATTTATCGGAATTGATACTTATAGGTAGGTAAAGTCCCTACCTTTATGTTATAAAGTACTGCGCCCGTGTGTAGTAGTTAGATTATATAATTCGAAAGTAGGTTTTTGGTCGGCTGAGGTCGGACCTGATGGTCAGGTTGACATTGTACTGATGGTACTTAGAATGCGGCGTTACCGCACTCAAAGGGATAGGAGGGAAGTGATGACCCCGCCTGTAGGACCCCGAGGGGCCGAGAGTATGTATGACCCCGCTATGCTTTGTCATTCCTTCAGTGAGGCACGGTGACATTGTATAGCCCGTAGGAGGTACCTAGGTAGGTACCTCTTAATGGTGCCTACCTGTCAGGCTGTCTCCCACCGAACTTCGGCCAAATTCACTGAATCGCTTGAGAATTCTCCCCTTGCCTCTACATCCGCCTGAAAATTTTCCGTCCGCATCCTTTTCCCTATCGCCAACGCTCACTCTGGTCTCCTTGCCTCTGCATCTGTTCTGCTTCAGATAAGCAGACAAAATGGCCGAACCGATTCGAAACAAGCGCCCAGACTTGACGGCTCCGTGAGTCCACCTGCTCTCAACAATTTTCCTGCCCTCGAAATAGTGTTCGCAAATAATTTTGCATTCCCCATCTCGGGGCACTTTCATATTCGCTCGTTCATCAGCCACATAAGAACAACAGCCAGCCGATACTAACAAAGTGACTCGTCGAAACAGTACGCCGCAGAACACGCCGGCTAGCAATGCGCCCATTTCCTCTCACGCCCAACAGCCAGGTGTCTCCAGCATTAAAGAAGGTGAGAAAGCCCACTTGCGAAATCGAGGTTCCATTTTCTTACCTCCTCGGCAGAGGACGCGGACCGTACTGCAGCCTCCATCTTGGCGCAAAATCCGAAGCTTGTGCAGATGATTCAGGGTCGGCTGGGTTCCCTCATCGGACGTTCTTCTGGATACATCGAGTCTCTTCCTACTCCTGTCCGCCGACGGGTAGCTGGCCTTAAAGCTATTCAGAAGGAGCACTCTAAGCTCGAGGCCGAGTTTCAAGAAGAAGTCCTGCAGCTCGAAAAAAAATACTTTGCCAAGTTTACTCCACTTTACGAAAAGCGTTTTGATATCGTCAATGGCAAGATTGAGCCTACCGAGGAAGAAATCCAGGCTGGGGAAGACGACGCAGAGCAAGTGGAAAAAGACCTCAATAAGCCTGCCGATGGCGACATTAAGCAACCTGACGTCTCCGAGAACGTGGCAGGGATCCCGGAGTTTTGGCTTTCTGCTATGAAGAACCAAGTTACGCTAGCCGAAATGATCACCGACCGCGACGAAGCCGCTCTGAAATACCTGATTGATGTTCGAATGGAATATCTCGATAAGCCTGGCTTCCGGCTCATCTTTGAATTTCGCCCTAACGAGTATTTCTCGAACACGATTGTGACCAAGACCTACTACTACCAGAATGAAAGTGGCTATGGGGGTGATTTCATTTACGATCATGCCGAAGGAGACAAGATCAACTGGCTCACGGGCAAAGATTTGACTGTTCGAGTCGAGGAGAAGAAGCAGAGAAATAAGAGTAAGCAAATTTGAGCGGCGTGACTTACCACCACTGATAGGATTGCAGATACGAAACAGACTCGCATCGTGAAGAAGACGGTCCCCACTGAGTCATTCTTTAACTTCTTCTCACCTCCCAAACCCCCAGTGGAGGACGAAGCTGGTGACGATGACGATATTATTTCCGACATAGAAGAACGGCTAGAGCTTGACTACCAGCTTGGTGAGGACATAAAGGAGAAGCTCATCCCGCGTGCCATCGACTGGTTCACCGGGGAAGCTCTCGCTTTCGAGGAAGTTGATGACGACCTCGAAGCCGACGATTTTGATGATGAGGATGACGATGAAGATGACCTGAGCGAGGACCATGACGAAGAAGAGGAGTCGGATGAAGATGTAAGTCCTTTTCCCGATGCAGTCACTTTACCGTTGAAATCCTAACAGCGAGGGAAGGATGAGTCCGGCAAGCCGAAGCAGGAGGCTGCTGAATGCAAGCAAAGCTGAATCGACTACATTACGTGGGAGGACCACGGAGGCCGTGGTTCGGTAGGCTTAGTTTCTTCTCAGAAGAATGGAATTCTCCGATGGTAGGCAGTCAGCTTTATACAGGTTTTCTGTGAATTGTAATAAGCCCTGGTCCGTCGCGAACTATGAAAACGCTTGAGGATAGGATTAGCTAGCTAGGTCGATAGAGAGGCAAGGCAGAGAGGCTATTTCTTATACTTAACCTAGTTTATATAAACTAATTTTTATTTTCGTCTTAATTAATAAGCTAATAGTAAAAGTTTAGAATAAGTTACTCTTTTATAATATAAGTTAATACGGGACGTGTAATAATACCCTTATAAATCGCCTAACCTCTTATAATATTTCCCTAAGATTTCCTAGGATTTCCCGCTTTAGGATTTTACTCGGATTTCCCTTAGAAACTTTATTACCTTTACGCTTAGGAAATTACTAGGATTTCCTCTTAGGATTTCTTAGTAATAATTTTTAAAATTTTACTAAAATTTCCCGTAAAATTTAATATTAAAATATATTTCTAAAAATCTCCGGATTTTACTAGGAAATCCCTATATATTAAGAAATTATTATATATTAGGGAATTTTTATTTTATTAATATACTTAGAAATTATTATAAAATCTTTTTAAGTAAATATTTTTAAGATTATATTAAGAAATTTTCCTTAAGCTTTTAGCTATATAATTAGCTTAATATTTTTTTAAGTAATAATTTAGATTTTTTTATAATTATTATTTTAATTTTTAAAAAACTTTTATTTATATTTATATTTTTTATAATAATTATTTTATAATTTTATAATTAATAGCTAGCTTATCTTTTTTTTTATATATTATATTTAATAGCTAGCTTAATATATATAATTATTAATAAATTATATATATAAATATATATTAATTAGTAATAATTTTATATTTTACTAACTTATAAATTTTTAGCTATTAAGGTAATAAGTTAAACTTAAAATATTTTTTATTAATAAAATTTTATAAGCGTAGATTTTTAGCTTAGAAAAAAGCTTTATTATATTTATTATTTAATTTTAGCTATATATTATTTTTTTACTTTTAAACTCCTTAAAATAATTAAAAAAGAAATTATAATTAGGAAAAAAAAAGCTTATATTTTTAATATTTATAAAATAGTAAAAAAACCTTATTTTTTTAAAAGTAAATTTCCTTTTTTATAATACGGGGAAATAAAGCTAATTAGAAAATATTTATTATATTAAAATAATCCCTAAAAAACTAAATTACTTATTATAATTAAATTTTTCTTAACTAATTTAAATATTATAGTAAATTATAATTAATTATTTAAATAAGTAAATTAACTAAAATATATATTTAATAGTATTTTTTACTTATTTAAAATTTTTTTAGAAAATTAGCTATCTTTTATTTAAGAATATTTTTAAATTATAAATAATATTAAAAAAAAAGTAAGCTATTTATTTTATTAAAAGAAAATAAGAAAAATATTTAAATTTTTTTTTAAAAAGAAAATAAAAAGAAAATCTCTTTTTAAGATAAAAATAAAAAAGCCTTTATATTATAAAAATCCTTTTTAAAAAGAGAACTATTTACTTTAAGGAAAAATACCTCGAAAAAGTAATATTTTCTAAATCCTCTTATAATATTATTTAATTCCGGAAAACCTTTTTTATTTTCTATAAAAAAGGAAAAAATAATATAAATAATTAATAATATATTTTATTTTTATAATATTATATTTTAAAACTTAAATTATTTTAAATATATTAACTTAAATAATAATTTATAATTATATAATTAATTAAACTTATAAAAATTATTTAAATAATAAGTTAAGTTATAAGCTAAAAATATTAAATAATTTAAGCTTATTAGTATTTTTAATATTATTTTTAATTAAATTAAAAAAACTAATTAAATTATTATTTACTAAAATATTAACTAATTTATAAATATTTTAAAATAAGTTATTACTTAAAGTAAGAATTATATAAATAAACTTATATAACTTATTCCCTTTTTATTTAAAAGTTATATTATAAAATAATATTCCGGAAATCTAAACTTTTAAATTAGATTAGAATTTACTTTTCCTAATTTAAAAATCTAAAAATAAGTAAAAGCTTTTTAGAAAAAATTTACTATTTAATTTAATATTACCGCTTTTATTATATAAAAATAAAGCTTTATATCTTAAAATATATTTACTAAAAAGGATTTCCGATTATAAATATCTAAAATAAAAAAAATAGCTTAAGTAGCTTTTTATCTTAAATAATTTATATTAATAATTATTTTCTCTTAACTTAATATATTATTCTAAGAAACTTTCTAATAACTAATTAGTAAAGATATTTTAAATAATTAAGTATATAAATATAAATAACTTATTCTAAATTTTTAAACTAAGCTAATTAAAAAAACTTAAGGTAATTTATAAAATAATATTACTTAATATATAGCTTTAAGTAAATTACCTTAATATAAATATAAAATAAATAATTTTAAGGAGAAATTCTTATAAAATCTAGATTATTAATTAAATTATAAATTAGATAACTTCCTTAGAAAGCTAATAAATAATACCTAGAAACTTTTTAATAAAAATATTAAGTTTAAAATAAAAATAAAATAGCTTTTCCTAAAAAAAAATAAAAAACGCTTAAAAAGTAATCTTATCCTTATTAATCTTATTTATAAATTTACTAAATAAGATCCTAATACTAATAGAATTTTTACTATTTTTTCTAAAATATATAATATAATCTTTAATATTTTAAAATATAATTTAAATAATAAAACTAACTTATTTAAATTATCTAAAGCTAAAAAGGATAAGTAATTAGCTAATAACTTATATTATCTTATTTCGGATTTTAAGAAATATAAGATAAAACCTCTTAATATTATTAGAAACTTTTTTCTTAAAAACTTTCCTATTATTAAAGCTACTCCTTAGATAACTAATTTTCCTTTAAAATAAGTTTCCCGTTTTTCTTATATAAAGATTTTAGTATTCGGTAAAAACGGACTATTTAATATTATAAAAATATATATTAATATTAAAGTAAATAAATCCCTTATTAAGAAAAACTTACTTAATAAGTTTAATAATATTAACTATAATTTAATAATAATTCGTAGCTTAAATAATATTAAATTAGCCTTAACTTATAATTAAGCTACCTTTACTTTATATATTATCGGTAAAATTAATAGTAAGTTTTACGTTAGTAAGTTTAAAGCTAGCGTTTAAGTTATCGAATATCTTCTTATTAAAGTTTTATTAAAATAAGGATTTTTAATCCCTTATAAAATCGATATTCTTAACTCTTAATAAAAGCTTTAAATTTAATTTTATAAAGGAATATATATTAAATACTATTTTACTTATAAAGGACTAGCTATTTATAGATATATAATAGCTATTTTAGTAATAATAATCCCTTTTTTTTTAATAAGCACGATTTTAATATTAATTAGAGATCCTCTTAAGAATCGTAACCTTATCTTCTTCCTTAACTTTTATTTCCTTTTAAGTTTAATTATTCGTAATTACTTTTATTTAACTATTTTTAACTTAAGTAATAAACTAATCTTTTTTAAACGAAAAGAAAAAGTTAGTATTATATTAAATCTTAATAATTAATTTTCTTTTATAATCCCTTAGTAAATTACTAAAAAAGACTCCTTAGATAACCCTAATAAATATTTAATATTAGATTCTCTTTTAAACTAAATAATATTATTTAATAAAACTAATACTAACTTACTTTTTATTAATATCTTAGATTTAAGTTAACTTTATTAGTTAAGTATCTCTAAGATACCCGATATCTTAGAAATCGAAGGAGAATATAGCGTTAAAATCTATATATTAAATTTTTAATTATCTAAAAAGTAAAATAATTTTATAATTCCTTTCTGAAATTCTAAGAAAATACTAAACTAATTAATTTACCCCCTAAGCGGTATTTAAAAATCCCTCTTATTAATAATTAATATAAAAAAAAACTTAGTTTATATCTCTATTTACTAAATAAACCTAATTAGGATTTCCTTTATAAAAAGTATAATAATATATATTTATAAGGTAAAATAAAATAAGCGCTTAAAGCTTTACCTTTCGCTAGCTTATATTTTATTATTTAAAGAAAAGGTAAATTATATATTATTAATAATTTATAAGCTTTAAATAGCGTAGCCGTTCCTAATATATATCTAATACCTCTCCCTTAAAATATAATCTATAAGTTAGTAGGTAAAAAGGTTATTTTTATTATTAATACTTAAAGCTTTTTCTATTAGTTTCTCGTCTATTTAGATTATTAAGAGTAGTTTATAATTACTTCTTACCGCGGATTAAAGAGGGCTATAGTTACTCTTATAAGGTATAAAAATTCGCCTACTTATATATAAAAATTTATCGATTATATTCTCTAACTATATAAAATATACGCCGCTAAATATATTAACGATATAGTAATCTTCTCCGATATTTTAGAAAATTATATTAAATATCTAATTATAATATTTAATCTTTTTATTAATATAAATCTTTCCCTTTTTACTCTTAAATTATTCTTTTATTACCTATTTATAGAAATATTAAAATATTACGTTAATAAATTTATACTAATAAATACTTAATCTTAAGTAAAAGCCTTATAAGATATTAAGTTTCTTAATACCTTATAATATTTTAAGTAGTAGGTTAAATTAGTTAGATAGATAAGATATTTTATTCCCTATTTTATATAATAAATTAACCTTTTTTAGAAATATAAAACGGTAATATTTTAAAAAAGATAGGAAAATAAAGCACTTATTATTAAATTAAAAAAAAATACTTTTACCTTTTAATTTAAAATTATCCTAATAAAGGAACTAACTATTTTAATAATATTACTAATACTTTTTATAATAACGCTACTCTTAGTTAGTTTTTTCCTAATTATTAACTTTTTTTATAAATTAATATTTTCTAAAAGAATAGTTTTATAGCTTATTTTTTCTATATCGATAATAAAAAATCTTAGAAACTATCTTTAGCTCCGCTTTAGTAATTTATTAAACTTATTTACTATCTTAGTTATACTTTTAAACTAGCTAAAATTAAATATTAGCTAATTAAACTTAAGATTTTCTACTTAATATAAGCTTATTATAAACTCTAAACTTATTTAATTAAAACCTAAAAACTAAAAATTATAATTTTTATAAATTATATTATAATTTTAATAATTATAAAATAAACCTCTCCTTTTATTATTAGTATAAGGAGTAATAATTACCTTACTTTTATTTTTTAATTTCTAAGTTAATACCCTCTTAAAGTTTAATATATCTTAAATATTTTTAATATTCTTATAAACTCTCTTTTACGCCTCCCCTTAAAGGTAATCTTAGAAAAAGGATAAGGAAAACTTAAAAATATTTAAGAGGATTATATTAACTAAAACTACGTATTTATTTTCTTAAAAGCTATTTTTAATAACGCCTTCTAATATAAGATTTCCGAAAAATATCTTTTTAATATACGATAATCTAAAATCTTAGAATAACTTAAAAATAAAGACTTTTAGGAAAAATTCGCTTTTATCTAAGTAAATAGCTTATTATATTTCGAAAATATTAATAATTAATAATAACTTTATATTCCTAAAAATTATATTAAAGAAATTATTTCTAAGTACTATTTTTATAAATTTTATACTAATTAAAAATATATATAAGCTAAACTTTTTTTTAATTTTATTATTTCCTAACTAAAAAAAAAGATTAATAATTTTATAAATAAATACGATATTTATAAATATAATTAAACTAATAAATAACCTTCTTTTAGGGAAATAATTCTAATTTATTTTTTAGTAATTCTTTTTTATATAATTATAATAAATTTTATTATTAGATTTTTTTTAATTTTTTTAGAAAACTTATTTTAGTTTAAACTTATAAGAAAGTTTTATAATACCTTTCTTATTATTACCGATAAGTTCTTAAAAATATATATTCTAACCCTTAAATATAATTATTTTACCGCTAAAAAATAAGCTTAGCGGTTATATTATAAGCTTACTTATTATAATTAAAGACTCCTAAAGTAAATTATCTCTAATTAGGATCCGAAATTTATATCTAAGTTTTAGAGAACTTTATAGTTTACTTTTAGTACTAAACTCCTAATATTAACTATATATTACCCCTAAACTAATAGTTTATTTAAAAAATAAAACTAAATTATTAAAATCGCTCTTAAATTCTTTACTACTAATTTCCTAATAAAGTAATAAATTAACGCCTTACTAACTTTTTAGTTTTCTCTTAATAACTCCTTCTTCTTAATTATTAAAACTACGCTAAGTAAGTTACTTATTAGATTCCGGATAAATAATAGTCTCCGTTATCTAAGTAATTAAGCTTCTCTTAAATCCTAGGAAATATTAAAAAATAAGGTAATTATTTTTATTACCTACGCTTAAGCTATAATAAAATAATATTATAATAAAAAATATCGGAAGCTTAAGTTTAAGCCTAGCGATTAGGTTTAGCTAAAACTTAGGAAAAGATATTTTATTTCTAATAGATAAGTAGCGAAACTTTTAGAATAGTAAACTAAGCCCTTTTATATAATCGAATAAATTAGCTATTTAGCTTATCGATTAAATCTCGATAATTTTATAAATATCTATTTTATTATATTAATTATTTAACTTTAACTAGCTAATATTTTAGGAGAATAACTTAGCTTTAAGCTTAATACCGATAATTATAAAATCGAATAAATTTTTAATAAGAGAAAAGTTAAAAAAAGATAAGGTATTACTTAAATAAAGTATTTTATATAATTAGAAAAGATACCTAAATAATAATAATTAGTAAGTAGCTAAAAAGGACTTCTAATAAAAGGAGATAATCGAAAAATTTAAGAAAGAAAAGAATAAGTTAGAAGCTTAGCTAAATATTACTAGGAAAAAACGTATAAATATTTTTAAAAAGTACTAGCTATTAGAATAAAGTAAATAAGTTACCCGGTAACGAACGCGTAAAATTTTTAGGAAATAATAAACTTAATATATTACTATTTATACTAGATTTCCCTTTATTTTCCTACCTTCTCTCTCTTACCTTTTCCCTTTTCTATTTATCCTTTATTATCCCCTTTTATATTTCCTATCTTTATTATATTTTTCTAATATATTATATTTATTCTCTTTATAATTATTCCCTTTTATTCTCTAATTTTATTTATTTTCTTCTTATTTTTCTTTTTTTTATACTTAAGATTAATCCGCCTTATAATAATCCTTATCGTTTTTATAATAAAATTTACTATAAGCTATTTTATAAGTAGCTAATTTATACTCCCCTTATACTTATTTTCGAAAGCTTTAAGAGAGCTATTTAGCTATTTAGAAACCTCGCTAAATTCTAATATTTATTTAAATTACTTACTTATAAATTTAATAACTAGAAATTAAATAATTATATAATATTTATTACTTAGAAATAGGTATTATAAAAAAAGGGATATAATTTATTATTTAGTAAGTTAGATAATTATATTTATTATATTAATAAGAAAGTAAAAAGATAAGCTAATAAAGAATAACTCCTTAATAATAAGAATTATAATTCTAAGTACTTATTTTTAAATAACGAATACTTTAGCTTTAACTACTCCTTACTTAAAGTTTTTAAGGTTATAGCGCCTAAATATTTTACTTAATAAATTACCGCGGTATTTTCTTTTACTATTAGCTTTACCTTTAAAATACTAGCCCCCTCGATAAGAAACTATAGCCGCCCTCCGCTATTATATTCCTTTACTAATATTAAAGGAAATATTTTTTTATAGTCCGAATAACTTAGAAAGAACTATTATAGCGCGTATACGCTATTAGAAATTATAAAAGATTATATTAAAAGCTTAGTTAGCGGGTAAGTTTATTAAGACTTCGAAGAATTAGAGGAGATTAAGAGGATCCTAGCTATTATTTCGTATATTAACTACCTTAGTAAGATAAAATAAATAATATTAGCGGCTATAAAAAAGGAGATTAAGGTTAAGGAAATAACTCCTATTTTTAGTAAATCCTTAGTAAGGTATTCTATTATTCCTTTTATTTTTACTTAATAAAGCGTCCTTAGAATTCTTAATAAGTAAACTTATTTTACCTTTTAGTAACCCGTAACTTTTATAACTATTTCTAAAACTACTATTTAATTTTAAAAAGTTCTAAAAGCTAAAAATATTAAGAAAGTAAATAATAACTTCTTAGTAACTTATTACGATAATTTAATTTAAGTTATTAAATATTTACTTTCTTTTTTTATAATATATTATAATAAGTAAGCTTTAGTATTCTAAAATATAAATATTGCTTTTATTTAGGTAACTTACTTTAATAAGTACTTTACTAAATATAATATTTCCCTTAGCTTAAGTTATATAGCGAAAATATTTAGTATTAATAATAAATAGGTTATTAATTTCCCTATTTTTATACCTATCTTACTTAATACTCCTACTCTTAAGAATATATTAATTAATATTAATAAAGTTACTATATTTATTAATAAGAAATCCGCGCTTAATAATTTAGGGAAAATTCTAAAATTTTACGAGAGAAACTATTAGGACTTATACGTTTATATAAAAGAATAAATATATCTACTTAGCGAAAATATTATTACGCTACTACTAGCCGTTATTATTAATTATATACTTTTATTAGCTTAAAGCGATATTATTAAAAATAAAATAACCTTAAACTTTAATAGTATTCTAGTCTTTAATATTTTAAATTTAGTTAAGATAGCTCCCGATAATATCGCTAAAAAGCTATATAGTTAGATAGGTAGCTTAGTTAAACCCTCTAATAATACTAAATATACTATAACTATTAAACTTATTAACGTAGACTTTTTTATTAATATAATAATAAACTAAGGTATTCCTTAGCTCTCTATATAATATCGGCATAAACTATAGTAAAGAAATACTTTAACCGTTTAACTATTAATATATAACGGTCTTTATATTTATTTAACTATTAATAAATAATAAATCTCTAAGTTATTTAACTATTAATAAGTAATAACTATTATATTTACTAAGCTTAGGTAAGAACCTTATAAATTAATATACTTTTAGTATTATTTTTTAATATCTTTATAATATAGTACTAATTATATATTATTTATCCTATACTTTATATATTATAAATAAAGAAAAAATATTAGCTATAATAAAAAGGCTATATAAAGCTTATTTACTATAAACTGCTCGCGATATACGCTTAAGAATAAGTATAACTATCCGTAATATAGTTAACCTTACTATTATTTATAATATCTTAAACGCCTCCGTCTTTATAAAGTATATTATACCTAAAGCTATAAACTATATCTCTTACGCTACTTACGGTAAGATTATCTATATTCGCTCTTATATTATTACGAACGCTAGTCTATATAATAAGGATAGTAAGATATTTTCCTTTATTTTATTTTTTTAATTTATCTATTATATCGCGTCCTTATTATTCCTATTTTTCTTTCGCTATATTAC
This sequence comes from Ophiocordyceps camponoti-saundersi (nom. inval.), assembly GCA_003339415.1. NCBI lineage: Eukaryota > Fungi > Ascomycota > Sordariomycetes > Hypocreales > Ophiocordycipitaceae > Ophiocordyceps > Ophiocordyceps camponoti-saundersi. Next base: position 185,517 of record PDHQ01000048.1, read on the forward strand.
GATACCTTTTACCGTAACGTATATTCTTCTATATATATATAATATATATTATAATTTTCCTTTATTATTCTTATCTTATTTTTTTATTTCTTTCCTACCTTATATAGATTAATTTAGTTCTCTATATATAGATCCCCGATAATATTTCTTAATCTATAAATAAATATAGTTATTAGAATTAATATAGAAAAAGCTTTTAAGTATAATAATAGTTTTTAAAATAAAATAGGGAGTTAATAAAGCTATTAGAATTCTTTTCTAGCTTAGGGAGTTAATATAGGATATATAATAATACCCCTATAAATCGCCTAACCTCTTATAATATTTCCCTAAAATTTCTTAAGATTTCCTACCTTAAGATTTTATTTAAATTTCCCCTAGAAACTTTATTACCTTTACGCTTAGGAAATTACTAAGATTTCCTCTTAAGATTTCTCGGTAATAACTTTTAAGATTTTATTAAGATTTCTTATAAGATCTAATATTAAAATATACTTTTAGAAATCTCCGGATTTTACTAGGAAATCCCCGTATATTAAGAAATTACCGCGTACTAGGAAATCTTTATTTTACTAATATACTTAGAAATTACCGTAAAATCCCCTTAGGTAAATACTTTTAGGATTATATTAGGAAATCTTCTTTAAGCTCCTAGCTATATAATTAGCTTAGTATTCTTTTAGGTAATAATTTAAATTCTTTTATAGTTACTATTTTAATTTTTAAAAGACTCTTACTTATACTTATACTTTTTATAGTAGCTATTCTATAATCTTATAATTAGTAGCTAGCCTATCTCCTTTTCCTATATATTATATCTAGTAGCTAGCTTAGTATATATAACTACTAGTAAATTATATGCACGAGCGTATATTATAAGTTATACTTAATTTTAAATTATTTTACTTTATAACTTTTATAATTTATTACACTAATATATATATATAAATTAGTTTATAACTAATTATAGCTAAATAAGGGGGTTTAAAATAACTATATTTAGGTTTTTCTATAACTACTTAGTTATTATATAAGGTGCCCTCTTAGCGTAGTAAGTAGTTAAGTGCTTAGAGATCTTAGTCTCTTATAAGCGAGGTAGTCGGTTTAAATCCGGCGGAGGATATAAGTATTTTTTTACCCTAACTATATAGCTAGGGTACGGTCCGACCCCGGCATAACCCTAGTAAGCTTAGTAACCCTGCCGGGTCCCTTTCCTTCCTTTAGTAAAAGTAGTGCCCGGCTAAGGCTTAAGTAAGGCATAGGGTAAGTATAGTTAGGTAATATAAATTATTAAGAGACTAAGGGGCCCCCTTAATAGTAACTTTAAGCTACTCTAGTAGTTAAAAAGCTAGGGATTAAATTAATCTAATAATAAAGTATAATTATAAAATTATAAAGTTAAGTTAGATTAATTTTTATTATAATATTTACTAATATATATATTAAAATTACTTAAAACTTAGATAAAATATATAATAAAAAGTATAAGTACCTTTTACTTAAGATAAGCGTAACTTTAAATAATACTTATAATAAATAAGTTTTCTAATATAACGCTTTAGCTTACTAGCTAGCTAACTAAATTAAGTAAAAAGTTTTCCTTTTAATATTTTAGTTTTTCCCCTTTATTAAATAATATATATATAAATACTTTATAAGTAACTAAAGTAAATAAATATATATATTTTATATAAAGTATATAATAAACTTAAAAAATAGCTTTTTTTAAAAAAAAAGTAAAAAAATACTTTTAAAAAAAAGCTAATTTTTAGCAATTTATAATAATTTTATATAATTTATAATAATTTAAAATAGCTAAAAAAATCCTAATAAGAAGCTTACTTAGCTAAGCTTAAATATACTTATAATAACTAATTTTATATATTAAAGGGCTTATAGCTACTTAAAGTTTTCTTTTTTAAAGTAAAAAATTAACTCTTTTTTATATATATAAAATATTCTTTTTTAAACTTATAAAACTTATAGCCCCCTTTAGCTAAATAATATTAATTTAAAAAACTTATAGCCCCCCTTAGCTAAGTAATATTAATTTATAAAATTTATTTTATTATTAAAGTATTTTAAGGGCTATATAAGCTATTAAAACCTTAATAGTAAGTTAGGTAAGAAAAACCCTTTAAAGAGGTAAAACCCTTTATAATATTATAAAACCGCGTCTAGTTTAAAGCTATACTAAGCGCTTAATATATATAGAAAAAGTAGCTATTAGTTATAATAATATTATATAATATAAGGAAAAGAATAAATAAAGAGAGATAAGAATAAGGAAAAGATAAAAAGTAGTATATATTACCTTTTTATATTAATATATACTATCCCTTATATTAATATATACTCTTTTATTAAGTAAATATATACCTCTTAACTTATTAATATATAGCTATATATTAATAATATTATTATTATTAATACGCTAATATACTTTATATAGCTTAAAACTATTCTATATATATTCTAAAAGGGGGAAAAACTAAAAAACTTATAATAAAACCCTCTTTTTAAGCGTTACCTTAGTTTCGGGTTAAACCTTATCTATACCTAATACTTTATATATTAAATAAGTTAAGTAATAATTAATAATTCAGAAGCTAATATTTTCTCTATAATAAACTTTATAATAATAAAAATATATATAAACTAAGTTTAGTATAAAATTTATATAGCTTATTTATCCTCTTAGCTATTATTATTATTATAAACTAAATCCTAATAATTAATTAAAGCGGCCTTAATAATCTAAATAATTAAAGCCTTATTAGTATAACTAAGAAATATATAAAAGTTTTATTATTATATAATAATCCTTATAATAGCTAATTTTAAAAAATAGCTAAATTATTATAGCGGAGCTATAAATAAGTTTAGGGAAAGGGTTAGGGGAGGTATTATTATATTTACTCTTTAGTATTTCTGCCCTTATTATTACTAAACTCTAGTTAATATTAAAAAGGGAGGAGGGGCGGTATATATAGAATTCTAGTTTATAAACCTTTAAGGTTAGGAAATATATATATTTTTCGCTTAGTCTTATATTACTTTTATCTTAAGGTAAAATTAACTTTACTTAGGGTAAAACTTTTAATAAAAAAAGTAATAATATAATCTTTTCTTATAAGCTATAAAATAAGCGGATTTACTTTTTATATATAAAATAGTAAAATATTTATTATATTTTAATTTTATATATAATATTTAATAATATATTTAAATTAGTAATATTTAAAATATTATTAAAGTTAGACTTTTAATATATATAATTTAGTATTAAAAATTCTTATTTATATTATTATATTTTTATTATAAATTTAATTTCTATCCGCTATATTATTAATAATAATTATTAAAAAGCTTTATTAAGTTTTTAAATAATATTTTTTATATATAATTATTTTATTAAAACTTTATTTAAAAACTTAATTTTTTTTTAAAAAGCTTTCTAATTACCTTATTATAAAGCTTATATTAATACCTTTTTTATAATAAAAATATAACCTTTATTAGTTAAGTATACTTTTTCTCTAAAAATAATATAAAGCTATTTTAAATTAGATTAAAGCTTATAAATAATATCTTAAAATATTATTATAATATCGTTATTAAGTAATTTCCTTATTATAAAAGCTTAGCCTTACTTATAAAGTTTATAATTAATATTTATTATAATTACTATAAAGCTTTAAACTTAAAGTAAAGTAATAATAAAGTTAAAGTAAATTATAAGCTATTACTTATATTACTTAAAAACTTACTTTTTAATAGTTTTTTAGCGCTTTAGCTATAACTATAGCTTATATTAAAAGAATTTCGCTTTTTTAAAATTATAGAAAAAAGAGGAAATTATAGCTATAATAGCTAAAAGATATTATTAACTAATAAAGTTAAAATAAAAGGGGCGCCTTCTTAAACCCTTTTAAACTCCGCTATTTATTTAATAATTATTTATATAAAAGTAAAAATATCTTTTAAAATAATCTTATTAATATTTACTTTAGCTTTTATTAAAATAATAAATATAATAAACTCTTAAGTTTAAGATTATTATAATTTAAAGTAAAGCTATATTTTAGGTAAAAAAATTTTATACTTATAATTAACTTATATAGCGTAACCCTCCCCTTTAAGATTACTTATAATATAGCTTGCTATTATTATAAAGTAATAAAGAGAGTAAAGTCTGCTTATAATATAAAAATAAGAAGTTTATATTTATATTATTATAAGCGCGGAATTTATAAAATATATAAAAGTTATATAGCTATATATTAACTTTTCCTAATAAGGAAGTTTTTCTAATTAGGAAATTATTTATATAAATTAATAACTTTAAGCTTAAAAGTATATAAAAAAAAGTTATTTTTATTAATATATATAGTTAAGGTAATTATATATTATTATATTTTAATTAAATAAGTAGCTTTTTAGTTTTATATTAGTTTATAGCTAACTTATATTAAAAGTAAAATACTTACTATATATAATTTCTTAAAAAATATTTCTTAGTATAAGTATATTAAATAATTACTTAATAAAGAGAAGCTTTACTAAGTATAAATAAGTAAATTTTAAGTTTTCCTATTTTAGAATATATTAATAATTACTTATAATTAAACTAAACTAGCTAGGCGTTATATATATTAAATATATAAATATATAAATATATAAATAATTATTTAAAATATAAAGTAATTAAAGATTTTATTATAAAAGAGGCTATTTATATAGTAGTAAAGATAGCTTAATAGCTAAGCTTTAATTATAATACTTAAATAATAAATAATAACTTACTTTATATAAAGTTTATATTAAGTTTTATATTAATAAAAGTAATAAAAATATAATTTAATATATTTAAAAAACCTATATTATTATATATTATAATAATATTTATATTAATTAAGTTATATAAGCGGCTATTAGCTATATATTATTTAAAGTTTATAGCTTTTTATTATTAATAAAAACTTTATTATTAAAATACTTAAAAGCTTTATTAGTATTAACTAACTTATCGCAGCTATATTAGCTTAAATATAAAAATAATATATTTTTTATATTTAAGCTTTTAACTTTTCTTAGTAAATAAATAAAAAGTTACGCTATATTTATTATATTATTAAAAATATAGTAAAATTATAAAAAATATTTTCTCCTTTTAACTATTCTTTTATTTTATAATTTTTATTTTTTACCGTAAAGGCTAGTATTATTATTATACTTATTAAGTCTAAGTTAAAGCTTAGCGAGCTTAATAAGCTAAAGCTAGCTTTTATTAAGCTAGAGATTACCTTTATTCTAAAAGAGGGCGCTATTAGCGCTTATAGCGCGGCTACGCTACCTTTAACTAAAAAGATTTCTAACCTAGTTGAAAATAGTTTAATTAATAAAATATCTAATAATAAAAGCTATATAACTTTAGCTAATAATTATATTATATTTAATAAAAAGCTTCTAGCTAAAAAGAGGTTAAAGTTTATAGTTAAAAAGAAATATAAGCTAATTATTTTTATTTTAAGATATATTTATAATTATAATTATAACTATAGCTATATTTATAGCTATAATAATTATAAATACGCTTACGCTTTATATAATTAAATTAGTTTTTTATATATAGTTAGTAATTTAAATTTAAAGCTAAGTAAGCAGTTAGTAAATAAATAATAAAGGTTTATTACTATATTATAATTATTATATATTTATTTTAAAACTAAAGTTCCCTCTCTTTTTTATATTATAAAATAAAAGTATAAAGTTAAATTAGTAAAGTTTTTTTTTAAAAAAAAACTAATATATAAGTTATATAATAAATTAAAAGTTATTAAATATTTTAATAAAATCTTTTTAATTTTATAGCGGTTACTAATTAATATAAAGTAAAAGCTTATTATTATAAATAAAAATATAATTAAGGAAAATATATAAAATTATTTTACTATTATTATTATATAAATATTATTTAAATATTATTTTAAATACTTTATAAGTTTAAAAGAAAAAGTTAAGTTTAGTTTATTTAGTTTAAAATTATATAAATATTATATTATTAAACTTAGGGAGGCTATTATAAATATTTAAAATAAACTTAGCTTTAAGCTAAAAAGGCTTATTTATAAAATAGCTATATATCTATCTATACTTTTTTAATTATTTTTTTTATAAATATTATTAAAAGAGCTATTTATTATAAAAATATATATTAAAGTTTTATTATATATATTTTATTATAAGCTTAAGGCTAGTTTAAGTTATATAAAATTTCTTTAAATTTAATAATATTTAATATCTTCTTTTTTAAAGATATTTATAATATTTATAATAAACTTACTTAGCTACCTTATCTATTATAATATAAATAAAGCTTACTATTCTTATATATTATAATTAATAATATATATATATTATTTAATATATAAAGTAAAAGTTAAGAGGTAAAATAAAAGCTTTTATTTTAATATAATAAATAAGGGTTACCTTATAAGCTTTAATAATAACTTTAAAATGTTTAAATTACTTTATAGTTAAGGCTTTTATAATAAAGCTATATAACCTCCCCCTAATAGCGTTAATATAATAAACTATATAGCGCTAAAAATAATAGCTAATTTAATAGCTTTAATATATATCTTCTTTACTTATAATATAATATAGCTTTATATAAATATAATAATCTTAATTAAGGCTAAGTATTAGCACTTAAGCTTAATAATAAGTTTATAAAAATAAAACTTTTATTATAATTTTATTAGTTAAGTATCCTTATTAAGCTAAATAAGAGGCTAGTATTATATTTCGCTTTTATTATAATAGTTAGACTAAGTATTATAAGTAACTATATATATATATATATATTAACTTAAATAATAAGGTTCAGGTAACTTATTAGGATTATATAGCTAAAAGAATAGTCTATCTCTTATTCTATATACTCCGGCTAATTAAGTTATAAATAATTAATTTAATAACTTTATTTATAATTACTTTCTTTTAAATAAAAGGTATAGAAAAATTAATATATTATATATAAATCTTAGCTATACTTTTTTATATTTAAGATTCCTTCTATATTAATTATACTTATTATATTAATATTATACTAATCTTAGATCGGTATTATCTTAAGTTTAACTTCTTTTTATATATCCCTAACTTTTTATTTTATTTATATAAAAATAGTAATCTTTATAATATATATTATATATATTTAACGCGTATTATATTCCTAAATAGCTAATAATATTTATATTTTAATAGTAGTAGCTTTTCTTTTTTAATTAGGAATATATAATTTATTATATAGGTAGTTAAGGTATAATTAGGTTCTTTTAATAGCTATTATAAATTAATTATTTCTTTACCTTTAAGGACTTATATAATTAAGATTTAATTAATACTTTTTCTTTACTAATTTATTAATAAGTTTAAGTTAATATTATATTAATATTTAATTATTTTCTTACTAAGTCTTATATTACCTCCTAAGGCGCTATATATTATATTATATCTTATACTTTATCTTATTAATATTATTTACACGTTACTAAAAGTAATAAGAAGAATATATATAAAGCTTAATGCCGCGTATATCTAACGCTATATATTATTATTTAAGGCTATAAGCTAGTTAAATCCTTAAGCTAGTTTTATAGCTTAGTTACTTTTAAGTTATAAAACTAATAATTAATTTCTTTAAATATAATTATAAGTTAACTATAAGGGTATTACTAAGGCGCTTTATTTTAAAAGCTTTTAGTAAATACTAGCTATTATAAAGGGGAATTTTCTTTATTAACTAATAAACCCCTATAGCTAGTAAGGGTTATTTTCTTTTTATAATACTAACTATCCTTATATTATAGCGTTTATAAACTTACTATTTATTATTCCTTTCTTAGCTATACTTTAGGGCGTTAAGATACTCTTAATACTATTATTTTAAAATATAATAATCCCCTAATATCTTTTTTTTCTAATTTATAAATTAAAAAAAATAGATAAATATATTTAATATATTAAAAAAGCGATATATTAGATAAGCTTTAGCTTAGTAATTTATAAAAAATAACTAAGAAACGGAAAATAAATATAAAAAAAAAGGGAAAAAAATTTTTAAAAAAGGGGGGGGGAAAAGCCTCTTATAGTTAAAAAGTATATATTAATTAGCCTTAATTATAATACGCTATAAGTATATACCTTATCGCTATATATTAATATATTTAAATTATATAAATATATACTTAGCTTTATTATAGCTAAGAGGAGTATATATTATAAGTATAAAGGGGTAAATTAGTAAGTTAGTAACCTTACTTATAAATTACCCCGCGCTTAAGCTTCTTATTCCTCTCTTTTTTTTACTTTTATTATTATTATTATTATTATTATTATTATTATTATTATTATTATTATTATTATTATTATTATTATTATTATTATTATTATTATTATTATTATTATTATTATTATTATTATTATTATTATTATTAT